>CABHPQ010170826.1:25259-42205 GCA_902168405.1 Peromyscus aztecus
TTCCAAGGGCAGCTTTCTTGCCACTGTGGCCTATTTGATTCCATCATGCTAACTCTCAAGCTCACTCCCAGACTGGGTATGTAGCATGGCTCCATGAAGACTTTGACTTTGGGGATGCTGTCTGCTGAGCTCTGGCAGGATGGACCAGAAACAGCCCTTGGAAGAATAAAAAAGCAAAGAGAGTTTTGTATGTATTAAATGAAATGCTGTCAGGATTCAAGACTCACGAATAAGAATAAACAAAAATCTCTGTATAGGCAGGTTGTCTAGCAGAATGGAATCGACAGAATGTGTACACACACACACACACACACACACACACACACACACACACACACATATATATATAGTGGACACACCAGATTCGCTTACAGCACAGGGGCTGGGTAGTCTAACATTAGCTGCCTGCAAGCTGGAGAGGCTGAGCACTGAGTGGCCACTCAGTCTGTGAAGCTGGATGCCTCCGCAGTCCCCATCTGGCACTGAAGGCCTGGAACATTCTTGGAGAGTTGCTGGTCTTCAGTTCAGGTTAGGATGCCAAAGAAGCTGGTCCCCGATGGCACTGAAGATGGCGGCCGCAGCTGTAGAGTACTCCCTAGAGAAGTCGAGGCAGGGAAACAAGCAAGCTGCTCTTCCCTTGGCACTCTTTATGTCTGGGCCACCCGTTGGAAAGGGCCGCCTGCTCTGGCTTTGAGGCAGGGTCTCTCCCCTTCAGCGGAAGCCTTCAGGAAATGCCTTCACAGGCCTGTCCAGAGGCCTGCCTTTACCTGATTCCTCATCAAGGCCTCATCAAGGTGACAGTTGAGATTAACCATTACCTTACTATTCTCCAAATTAAACTTCTCAAGAAAGAATCTCATCTCCAGTGGGTTTAATGGTGGCCTCCAGAATCATAGACCACATCCCCATCCTCAGAACCAGAGATTATTACCTTAATGGCAGTGGAGCGGGTGTTACCTTATATATATGGTGACAGATGTGATTGAATTAAGGGTCCCGGGAGACTGTGATTATCCAGGTGGATCCAAAATGCCCCCACAAATGTTCTCATATGAGGTAGAGGATGTGAGACAGAAAAGCAGAGGGCAGAGAAATATGGAAAAGACGGACATCAAGTCAGAGGCATGGATTTGAGTAATGATGCTACAAACCAAGGGATGCCAAGGAGTGTCAACAGTTAAGAACCATTCTTCTAGGAGCCTTTGGAGGGAGAGAGGCCACGCTGACATTTGACTTTAGACTTCTGGCCTCTGGGACTGTCAAAGGAAAAAAAAAACCCACAAGGGGAAGCCATCCAGTTTGTAATAATGCTACAGTACACCCAGGGAATAAATTTGCCTTTGATGGGTTGAGATGGGCATAGCAGCCACTTGTTAATAATAACGTAACAACTGCTGTAATAAAAGCTAGTACTTAGGGAACATGCACTCTTTGCTAGGCACCACACTCATCGTGCTAATCCGTTATCTTAATCAACCGCATGGAAACTTCATTAGACTGGCATCGCTGTAGGGGAGGGAGCTGAGACTTTGAGCCTGGGCTGTGCAGCTAGTGATGGGAGGGTATTTCTGATTCTTCTTGTGAATCAGCAGTAATCTCCAACAGGACTGCAAAGGCAGCCCATTGGGAGGAATAGCCAGAGAAAAGGGGGTCGGAGCAGTAGCTGGCAGAGAGAGGCCAGCATTTTGGGGGGCATTGAAGTTCCCCCATCAAAGTTTCATGAGTAGGTGCTGGGGTCAGATGTAATATCCATTTCCCTGCTGGAGGCTCAGTTTCCCTTCAATCGTATACATCTTGGTCTATAAACTAAATTCTGGTAGCTAACACAAGGTCAAAGGAAGGGCGAAGGAGAAGTCACTTCTATGCTAAGCTTAATTTATGCACTGCAGCGGGCAGTTGGAAGCTTCAAGAGATTTCAGAGCTTTGATTTCATGACACCAATTGCACCAGGTCTGGGCTCCAGAGGAGGCGAGGTGTTTTCAAGTAAGTTCAAAGGATGAAGAGATGAAGAACTTGTATTAGTTGTAGAAGAAACAGGTTGACAGACAACCTTTAAGTATTATTGTCATTATTATTATTATTATTATTGGTTTTTCGAGACGGAGTTTCTCTGTGTAGCCCTGGCCATCCTGGAACTTGCTCTGTAAACCAGGCTGCCCTCAAACTCACAGAGATCTACCTGCGTCTGCCTCCTGAGTGTCAACCTTTAGTTCTTATCTACCTGCGTCTGCCTCCTGAGTGTCAACCTTTAGTTCTTATTCTGAGTATTGAAAGAGCAGTCAATGACAGCCACTGTTTCCTGTAGACCATGGCTTACTGATAAGGGACAAAATGATAGAACTGTTGGGCTAACCCTTGCTGAGTGTTTTCTACATGCTGGGTGTTTCACACAAGTTCTTTAACTCAGACTTCAAAATGACCTTGGAATGGAATTTTATTTCTTGGTCTTTTCTTCAGAGCTCCTAGAAGTTGCTCAGTCATTTTTACCCACCAAATGGGGCTGGTAAAATGACGGGATTGAGGGACCATAGTTAGTGCTTTTTCTAAACCAACCACAATAAACTAACACCGCTGTTAAACAACAATATGACCTTCAAGTATATCAAAAGGATGTGTTGAAACTATCTGAAGGAAACAATTTGTACAATTGGGTGTGTAAATCTAAGAAATATTTTTCTGTGTTATTTTAAGTAGGTAAAGAGTTCCAAGCCTAATATTAGCAAAGTAACGTTCGTTCATCTATTGGAGGGTTAATTGGCAGTGACCCTGGAAAACAGCACACATTTCTGCAGAGTCCCTCCTCAGGGAGTAGCCAACCCCAGTCAAATACATGAGTTTTCAGTGAGTTTGTTGACAACTCCACACGCTTGTGGCAGAAAGGTCATGCAGAAGTAGAGGCCCGCAGTGGGCAGGAAGGCCTTAGTGGAGAATAATGGGGAATAACAATACGACTGTCTAAATGCTCACAGACACTCTTGCACAACTCCTACCCTTGCCCATCCTGTGGCTTTTAGCGCAGTCAAGTTCCCATGTGGGTTCTAAGTTGGGGCTCATCTGCTACATGGTTCTTACAAGGCTGGGAAGAGGTGGGACTGGAAACCAATAATAAGTATTTGCAAACCTCTATAGCAAAATACAATGGCTGTGGCAGTTTTCATTACAGTCTATGAAATAGCAGTTACGGCAGACTGGAAATGAAAGTGTCTGTGACAGACAGTTTGAGAAGACCACATTAGCATCAGAATGAGCATTAGGATGCGGGTCATCCACGCACAAACCTTTAACCTGTGCTCTGGATTCACATGTGTAAGCCTGTGATGTGGGTTCCATTTAGACCTCTTCAGGGTCCCAGATTCATCTTAACTGTATGCGTAAACTGTTCAGCATTGTGCTGATGTATCTATTTTCTACATTTTCTTAGGAAATAAACGCAGTCAAGTCAGGCCCTAGGTGGTCTAGTCCTGGCATCTCCCTCCAGCCTCCTCTTCCTATTTTTCTTCTACAACTCCGTCTCGCCTGGAATGTTTGTGATGCTGAAGTACCTCTTGTCTTTGCCCAGTGCACTCTTTCGTCGGCCTCCAAGCCTCAGCTCAAGTGCCATTTCCTGTTGAAGGCTTCCTTCCCCTCATTCTCTTCGCATAGCACTTTATAAACATGGCGTTGGTGGGAGCACCATGCATCCACTCTCATCCTGGGTACCTGACCTGAAAGCATCATGCTTTAAGACTCCCCGGCTTCAAGGCTTGCCCGTGCTGCGTGCCCACACCACAGTTTGCTGCTTCCTCCTCTGCATTTTTCTCGTTATACACTGACTATATACAATGCAGTAACGTGAAATTACTGATCGCCCTACTAAGGCTGGGAGTGTAGTTCAGCTGACAGAGAGAGTGCTTTCCTAGCATGCATGAAGCCCTGGGTTTGATCCCCGGCACCATATTAAAACTAAGCAGAGTGGTAACCACAGCGCTTGGGAAGTAGAAACAGGATGATCAGACGTTCATGGTCACCTTTGGCAACATATCAAGTTCGAGACTAGTTCCTGTGCTAGGCACTGGAGAAAGGGCCATGACATGAAACACCAAATGAGCCCACCTTTCAAAGAAAGAGATTAAAACTAACCAACCAACAGACGATCATTCCAGGTGGTGGTGAGTAGGAGATCAGAGATGCGGGAGGAAGCCTGCATGGATTGGAGAGAGCTGATGAAGTGGACGAATCAAGGATGCCACAGAGGCATGAGCTTGAAGGGCGAGAAGCCAGACATTGTAAAAACAGAGACAACTGTGTCCTGGGCAGAGGAAGGGCAAGAAAGCCAAGGCTCAGGTAGGACCCATAAGTCTGTTTCAGAGGTGGTAAGTAGGCTGATGAACGGGGAGCTGGGTAAATAAGAGTGACTGGAAATAAAGCCGGAGAGGGAGACCCAAGGCAGGGTGGGATTTTGTAGGCCATTGCAACATGAGTTTTAATTTTAAACACAGTGGGAATGTACAGGAAGATTTAAGCAAAGGAGCGATACAGTCTGGCTTATATGCTCCCAACGCCATTCTGGTCAATAAGATGGGGCAAAACCGAAGCACCATGTGAAGGGTCATGACAGTGCCCCAGGTGAGAGTGACCTGGCCTGGGGGTGGCAGCACCAGAGGAGAGAAAGGCAAGGATTTGGGTTATGTTCTAGAACTTTCACAGAAGTGGGGATGATTTGAAAGACATTGATCCTGTCATATGCGATAACATGTACACCACATGATACTCTACCATGTTGAGATGTTGGGGTTCTTCTCAACTCTGAATCTGAGGCTTATCAAATGGTCCATATAAAAAAATGTCTTCTCCAGTGGGGAATCTCCACTAGGAAATAGCACAGTCTGTCTCTGGGCCAGCAAGAGTGGAGGTGCTGGAAACTGTATCTCCAGACAAATTTTGATTCAGCACAGCCCCTTGGCCAGAGAAAACCAATGTTGAACATTCTTGGTAGAAGCAGATCCTGATTATAAATGCAAGATAAACCCCCATGCCCAATTCCAGATTCTGCCTACTTGTATAGCATTTTCTCTCAAGAGAAACATCCCATCCTGGAGGGGGGTTAAGACTCAGGAAACAAGCTTCATATGTTTCAGGAAGCTCCTGGAACTAGATTCACAAGGCCCCTCTTCAAGGTTATATAAGCAGTAACGACTTCGGGAGAAGGAATTTCTCTTATCTGCCTATCTGCCTGCAAGTCATGTGGAGAGCTCCATGGTTGCAGCTTTCATGAGTCATCACCCATGCTGGGGTGGGTTTTTCAGTAACACAACTGCTTTTGAGTCACCCATGTTCCTGTAAGTAACCCTTTACCCACACTCCTGTGAGTAACCTCAGCAAATACATTGGTTTTTCAAATTGGAATCTGGTAGACTAACTGCTTCTGTCTGTCACTGGTGCTTTGTCTGGTCTGAGTAGGTATGTATTCATATCTCTTGAGGAAAAATGAACACGTTCTATCCTTATACTCTGTTGGCTGCTGCGCTAACAGGACGCCCTATTGCACTTTACAGTTCTAGACTACTTGGAGCAAACAGAGCCCCACAGAAGACAAAGTAGCAGGCCTCTGCATAGAAAGGGCATGCAGCCAGGGTCCCCACTTCTCTGCTCCTGTGTTCCTCCCAGCGTTCCAGAACTTCTTGGAGTCTAGGGAAGTCTAGATTTGAATGAGCAGGGCTCCAGAGCCGACATACTGAACTTTCCTGGTCCGCATTCCACGCCACTGTGATGGAGTCACTCACTAGTGAGCGGGCCTACAGCAGGGGAACCTGGGTGCCACTCACACGCTGCCTTCCTGGGCTTCATTTGCCCACAGTTTTAGCAGTAGCGACTTCAAAACGTCAGCCACTCTAGGTCAGGTTTTACTGTTTAAATTGGAGCAGGCTCAGCTGATGATACTTAGAACGGACAGCATGACAGACGCCGATTTTACCTCCTAAAATGGTGTTTATAAGAGCTTATCTCATCAGAATTCATTAGCATCACATTCACCGCAGCGGACGGACGTGTGAAGAATGCTGATGAATGCTGATGACCTCGCATCTATCGCACACCCTTTAGTATCTAGTTCTGGAAGAGAAGGGGACAGAGATAAGTGAGATCTGGTAAGTGCCTGGGAAAAGGTCAGGGATTTAATTGACAAGTCATTAGTTGAGGCAGATCTAGAGAAAAGCAATATGAATATAGGGAGTAGATAGTGGAACCTTAAATAACCAGTGTGAACAAAAGATGGTCAAACTTCACATGTCATGTAGTATAGGGCGACAGATTTCAGCTTTGGAGTCAAGTGGACTGGCTATACCATCCACTAGTGTGTTTATCTTGGAAAAGGCAGCATAACTTCTCTATGCCTCAGTTCCCCCATCTGTGACACAGAGAATCATGTGTTATCACCAGAACCTTCCAGTGAAAAATAAATGAGATGAAGTGTCCAGTAACATAATATATAATGGATGCTCAAAATACTAGAAAATATTAATATAGGATCTTAGTGTATGTATTGCTTTTCTACAATTTCTTCCCCACTTTTGATGAAAATACTGTTCTCTGGAATATCTTAGACTCCCTAGGAAGTAAGAAGTTCTGGTTTATCTGTGCTTAAATGTGGTAGAGAAATATGTTATGCACTGTGTTGGAAATGGCTAACTAGCTAAGATACTGAACTTGGGGAAGAATATTATGATTCTAACAAAGTAACAGAAGGAAAGTAGCTTATTAGAACATGACATGCAGGAGAATCAGGCTGCAATAGGAGAATCAGGCTGCAATAGGAGAATCAGGATTCACACAGGAGAATCGGGATGTACACAGGAGAATCAGGATTCACACAGGAGAATCGGGATGTACACAGGAGAATCAGGCTGCACACAGGAGAATCAGGATGCACACGGAAGAATCAGGATGTACACAGGAGAATCAGGATGCACACGGGAGAATCAGGATGTACACAGGAGAATCAGGATGCACACGGGAGAATCGGGATGCACACGGGAGAATCAGGATGCACACAGGAGAATCAGGATGCACACAGGAGAATCGGGATGCACACGGGAGAATCAGGATGCACACAGGAGAATCAGGATGCACACAGGAGAATCAGGATTCACACGGGAGAATCAGGATGCACACGGGAGAATCAGGATGCACACAGGAGAATCAGGATGCACACAGGAGAATCAGGATGCACACGGGAGAATCAGGCTGAAATGTCCTTTTTTAACAGTTGGAAGGATCTTTAGAAAGCAGCTAATTTTTTGTCTGGTTAGTACAGTTGAGACTGCTGAAACTGCAGGTTAAGTAACTATCCTGAGACCTCTCCCAGAACCCAAAGAAACAGAGCACAGGCTGTGTCTGAGTCCAGGGACTCTATGTCCTTCCGTTTCCTATTGCTTGTTTCCTAGGACAGCAATGGCAGTACACCAGTCAGAAACACTGGTCTTGATTCAGTGTGCCATGAACTGATGCTAATTGGTCAGTTGGGTGATAGACTGAAACCTGTGTCGAAGACAGTCCAGAGTAAACAAAGGTCAGACACTAGCAATTTCATGTTATGACTGAGAGAAAAATTGAAATTTCAGATGCACAGATGTTGGGGTACAGTTAATGTTTGAAAGGGAACTATTTTTTAAGCATTCTCCAGGCGAGCCAAAGAGAACCCCTCCACTAAGTCTTGACCTACAATGCAAAGAGAGAATCAGATCCTCTGAAAACTGCTTGAGTGCCATTTGTAAATACCCAGGGTAGAGATAGGTGGTCCTGAAATAGACTGTTCCTCCAGAAACCTTTGAGGATTTGAGTGGCCTGGATCCTGAGCGCCACTTAACCCCTGGAGGAGACAGATATGGCCACCAGAGTCTACGCCTTTGTAAGGATGGCGGCCCCCAGGATGTCTTTGATGGTGATTCATGGATCATAGAGGTCCAAGGGTTCAACAGATGGACCGATAACTAAGAGGTTGCCTTTATTTATTTATTTTTTGATAGAAGGTCTCTTTATACAGCCCTGGCTGTCCTGGAACTGGCCATGTAGAATAGGTTGGCCTCAAACTCACAGAGATCTGCCTGCCTCTACCTCCCAAGTGCTAGGATTAAAGACATGTGCCACCACACCTGGCTACTAGGAAATGATTTGATTTGTGAAGCTGAAATAAAAGTCTACTTTCCAAGGAGACACGCATGCTTTAAGTCATTCCCACGGCAGAGAACAAACAGCTCCTAGAGCTTGAGAACCCACAGTTCTTTGGCTAAATAGGAGCTTAGGTGTCCTGAGGAAGAACCTGTGATACCGTCATAAATATTTAAGAGAACCTTGCTTCCCTTTCTGCAGCCATTTGCAGGGGTCAACTTATTCTGAGAAGAAAAATTTCACCCCAGGTTTTAGGGCTTTGACACTGGCTTTGAGGTTGTCAGCAATTCCCCAGGAGCAAAACACACTACCGTAGGCCAATCAATTCCATTTTACTGAAGGTTGACTCCCTGTGACTTGCACTTACCCTCTGTTATTTCCTTAGTACTCTAGTATATAATGGAATAGATGGGCTCAGCCCCCGGGAGAACTCCATCTGAAGACTTGTGAAGACACAAGGATGTTATTGCAGGAAAAACCAAATGGAAGCTCCCAGAGCTGCCCTCCTTGCCAGAAGAGTCTATCGAAAGCAGAAACACATTCCCCGGGGAAAATACAGGGATTTGTGGCATTATCAGAGACTGGAATTACACAAGGATGGTTATACTTCTATCACTGTCTTGGCACAGACTATCACAAGCTTAATCAGGAAGAGGTTCCTATTGCACTGATTTGATTTACTTACTACAACACATCAGCACAGACTCTGGTCCCACAGGGGCAGCTACTTATTGGGGAAAATGCATGTTAATCTACTCCAGTGAATAGACTGATTGCAAAGCAGTTTGCTTTGACCTACAAGACACAACAGGCTGTCCACCTTCACTGCGGCATTACAAAGTTATGTCCAATGCTCTTCCTCTGCCAGGACTTAGCACATCAGAGACTTGACCATCTCATTTCACCATCTCAAGGGATTTGATTTTGGTTTGTCACATCGATGGCATGTTGGATAGTCTGGAGAGTAGAGGAATCTACACACTTATGCCTTGATAAGCAGCATCAGAGGGTCCTGACAGCTAAGGCAAGTTCTTGAGTGTCAGTGGGAGATCCCTTTCTAAATGATATCTTAGTCTACAGTAATCTGCTTACATAGCAAGAGCCTGTATGACCCAAACTTCTCCTATGGCCCGGGGACAAACCAAGGGCTGTTGTTTGCCTAAAACACATGGCTTAAGCTGAGGCCTGTGTGTCCCTGGTATGATTGTCCTTCCAGACTTGGTGTGGTTTCTAAGAGCCTTCGAGCATTAATTTAATACATGGGTGTGTGTATGAACTGGTTAGAAGAGCTGACAGCCAGAGCTGCTTAAGCCGTGCTGGGCCATCTTTTCTAAGTATCATCTAATCTGGGTGGACTTTTAGACCACCAGATGAATAAATTTGGGGAGCTCAAACATCATAATCCAAAGTCACTTTCTCTATCAGTGTTAACTTGCCTTCAGTATTCCTAGCAAAGAGAAGAAGCCATTTTGGTGTGTTGGTTAGGAGCTCCTATTTTCAGCAAGAGGGATTCAAGTTCAAATCAGGATAGGGCACTATATTAGCTCTCTATTGCCACCATAATAACCTACTAACCAATTTGGCTTAAGACAATACAAATCAATTATTATTATTATTATTATTATTATTACCATTCTGTAGCTCAACAGTATATAATTGGTCTCATTGGACTGGACTCCAAGTGTTGGCAGGACAGTGTTCCTTGGGGAGACTCCAGGGGAGCTTCATTTCTTGACCTCACCAGCTTCAAGATGCTGTCCACTGTGTAAACTGACAACATGACCGCTCCATGGTGTGGTTAAGGGACGGTTTTCACTGTAGATCTAGGAAGAATACATCCAGGAATGTCTGGAAGAGTCCAGAGAAGAGAGAGAAAGTAGTGGACTGAACATGGCCAGCAGACGGGGCCTGGCCAGGAGAGACGGAGGGGCATGGTGGTGGTCGGAGATAAGGACGGAGAGAGGGCCAAGAGAACACTGGGAGAGCATAGCCGAAATAGCAGGGTTATAAGGGGAAATGAGTCGCTGGTGGGAGGGATTTTCCTCCTGTGCTGGAGGAAATCTGGGGGTGGTGATGAGAAGAGCTGAGAAGCTCCAGGACGCCAGCATGGACTCTGAAATGTGTAACAGGTACTTTTGATGCTGAGGGACCCTGGAGGCCAGCATGTGCTTTGGCATCGAATAGGTACCTCAGAGAGCCATTTGTCCCTTCTGCCAGTGATAAGGGAAATGGCCCCTTTGGTAGAGGGGAACCAGCTTCACAAGGTCCTTGGGAATGCTGGCTTTTGTCTAACAGCCCAAACTTGGAAAAATGGAGTTTCCTTTGTACCTGACACCCACTCCCCTGGCATTGCAGCCCTTTCCCACCACCAAAGGCAGCGTTGCTGCATCTACTGGACTATTCCTTCACATCTACAGCCCCCTCTTCTTCCTGTAAGGACATTGTTGCTTACCCTGGATGCACTAAGATTGTCTGGAACATTCTCCTGATTGTGTGGTCAGGTGATTAGCAGCTTTATTCCTCTCTGCAATATTCTCCTTTGCCATGGAATTGAACATCGGTTCGTAGGTTCTAGGGACTTGGGTCATCTGAGGTTGGCATTATCTTGCTTACCACGTGCACCAAATAGGTGTATTACTTTAGGCAAATTACTTAACTCCTTAATCCTTAAGCACTTCTTTTGTAAAGTAGGAACAATAGAGGTCAGTTCATGAAGTGAGATAAGAATTACTTGAAGCAAATAGACCTCACAAATTTAGCTCAGTATCTGATACATACTGAACAATTCCTGTAGTGTTCTCTCTTCATTCTTATAAACAAGCAATTACCGATGCAGAACTCCCACACTTGTGCTCTAGACCATGGTGCCCTTAAATGATGCTCCCAGACACCCCAGCCAGCGACAGAGGCAGCAAAGCCTCAAGAGTCTGGTTTCCATACCTCTGCCTGCCTTAAGCCTGGCTGACACATGCCCTCCTTGTGATGGACGCCTCCATTACCACCGTCAAGGATTTGGGCACTTGGCTGAGATTGTCCTGGGAAGGAAGGGCTCTTGTGGTCTTAAGGACAAACGACTCGGTGGATATGAGCCTGGCAAACAGTTTCTGCTTCTATGAATGGCCACAGACATTCCAAAGAAACCAGTCGGTCAATGCCAACTCTGCCTTGAGACACAAACAAGCATACGGTGACATGTACTGCTTCAGGTCCCCTCGCCTTCTTGGAGTCAGTTGCTTCTGACTTTAGCTACTGGGAGTATCACACTGTCTCCCGGGGCAACTGAGGGTAAATGCCTGTATCATGAAGACATAGCTCATCTTGGCCCGACATCCTGATTTCTGTTCCTGAATCCCTCTTATAGGCCACACTTTTGCCATAGGCCTCTCAGCTAACAGAATGGCTTCATGGGAGTGAAGTGGACCATTGGGGTTCACTTCCTCCTCCACCTGGCCCCCTCTTCTGCTCCTATGTCCAGACTCACCACAGAGCAGCCCCTGCCCCACTCTTAGGCAGGGTCCCCCCTTCTCCTACGCTTCCTGTCACTCCTGCTAATTTGGACCTCTGCTGTGTTTGTTCTTACGCAGCTGTCTGTCCTTGGATTCTGATTTCTCTTAATCCTTGGGCTGAAGTGGGATAGGAAAAGGTAAGGAGAAAGACATTGATAGATGTCTGTTTCTGCAGTCTTCTGGGGCTGATCTTTCCACCTCCCGAGAAAGCACCGGTAAGTCACGTGGGCATTTTGGTGTCTTCCAGTGTGATAAGGGAGCCTCTGGCATTCCATAGGTGGGGACAGTCCTCCTGATATTGCCACCAGAGCTGTCCCATTGAAAATGCCAATAGCTTCCATTGGAGGACACTGTTCTAACTGGATCCTCAGTCTTTGCAAAGTTAGAGGTACCTGTTTGATTATCCTTGGATAATGAAAAACAGGCAGGTTATCCTTTATGTGCTTTTGATGTTTTTTTTTTTAGTGTATGCGGTATATATGTGTGAATGTATAGTATGTGTAGTATATACATGTTCATGAAGAGCTGAACACCTTTCAACAAGATGTCTAACCTCACTGAGTCTTATCTGCTTCTTCTGTAAAGTAGGAGTGATTACCGCCCCCCCACACACATTCACTGAGTAATGAAGGTATCAGGGGTTCTCCACAGTGCCTGGCTCACAGTAACTGCTAATAAACAGTAGCTATTATTAGTGGTGATGATGAGTCTCTAGTGGCTGGCCATGATGGAGATCCTGGAGGGGACTTATTTTCTCTCATTGCTCACCCTCTCTCGTTTGCTACCAAAATATGAAACTATGTGTCACTTTAAACCCAACTAGCATGCTGCAGGTCACAGGGAGGTGTCATAGGAAAGGCCCAGTCCTAAAGCTGTATCCCATCATGCCTGCTTGCCGGGAAGGAGGACCAGAGTGCTGACTGGATCATCCTGGTATTGCCTCCAGTGGAATTGCCCCCAAGGGTCTCATCTTGTTCAGCTGAGAAGGCCAGTCTTAAACTTTGGCATGCATCAGAGTGACCTGGAAGGCAGGTTAGGATATGTGTTATTGGGCTCACTATAGCATTTCTGCTTCAGGTGTATGGGATAGGGCATTTGCAACATTCTCCCGAGGCTCTGTGGACCCAATAAGAATGGAAAACACACTCGGTCAACATTCACGCAGGGATGGCATAGGAGAAAATACTGATGCTGTCAGCCTGAGGGGTATATTTTGAGAACCATCGAGTTGGACAAATGAGAAGGATATAACTGGACCTATCTGGATCCTGCTAGTAAATTCTCCTTTTAAAGAAAGTATTTGTTATTTCCGTCCTATAAGCGCTTTGTGGTCTCTGCTGCTGAACCTTATTGCTAAGTGATGTGAGTTGAAGATGGCTGTAAGATACACTTAGCAACAGTTCCAACTTTGTTGAGGAAGCAGAGCCTTATCCATGGCTGTCACCTTCTGCCCTCTCAGGATCAGGCAGAGTCACTTCGTAGTTCTGCTCAAATACTTTCCAAGGCAGTCAAGGCTACAGTACTTGCTGACATTCTGGGGTATCTTGACACTGGTCCCAAGTTGACACTTGGAAGAATAGACCTGTCTCCCATGGTGGCTACTGGCAGGACAAAGTGGCCTTTGCTTATTATGTGAAGGGCCAGGCACTTCTGAGGTCTGGGCCACCAGCAGCGTGGCCACTGGCAGGTCCTCGGCTCCCTCTGGGTGACAGTCTTCCTTGTACAGCATTTGACAGCCGCCTGTCAGCTCAGCATCAGATTACAACGCTGTTATGATTTTCCATGCCTTTGTGACCTCTGGTCCCAGGCTGATCACAGGCTAGCTTGTCATTTCTGGGTATTCCCCATCGAGAGAACAGAGACTGTCTGGCTAGCGCACCCCTCCCTCATCCACCCACCCTTTGGGCCTGTGAGCTAATCAGCTTTGAAGAGCTGTGGTGTTTTTCCATAAACCTCTTCTGTGCCTCATTGTCCATATTAGTGCACTTCGGAGACAGCTGAAGAAGAGCTGTGTGATGTGCCAATCATGCCAGGGGTGAGGGAGATTTCCATCCGTATGAAGCAGAGCTACGGGAGAAAATACCCTCTAACTTGAGGTGGACCCCCTGGAGTCCTGCACAGAGCCTATGATCAATCAGGAGGATGGAGGGCTGCACATCTGGCAGGATTCTGTTCTGTACAATCACAGATAAGCTGCTCTCATTTTTCTTAAGAGCTGCAGATTGATGCCAGAAACCGGGGCCAGAGTCTGCAAGCACTGAATAGCATAGGAGACGAATAAGTTTGAGTTCGTGTCAATTGCTATGGATCGGGGCAGCTACGTGAAGTTCCAGGGTCAAAAGCACACTTTGAAGTCAGAGAAAGTAAAACAGGCCTGATCTTGGAATTGTGTCTGTGGGGCATAGGCTGGCAGAGTGGCCTTTGGTGGCCACTGTCATGGTTACTCACTTCCGTTTACAGTCTGGGAAATTAAGTCCTGGTAAAACAAAAGGGCCCTTGTCAGCTGAAACAACCTGTTGGTAGTAAATGTAAGAACAGAACTCAGATTATCCAACATTATTACTTCAATACATTTCCAACCTCTCAGGAAGAGAAGCTGTGGAAACTAGATGAGTTCAAATCCCCAAATCCATTATTACCTGCTGTGAGGTCTTGGGCACCCCTTAGAATTTTTGTGATTCAGTTTCCTTACATGTAAAATGGAATGGCAACATCCATGACATTGTTGGGAGGTTGCATGTGGTCATGGCATGTGGCTCAGGGCCTCATATACTCATGCTCAATATCTTTCCTATTCCCAACCTAAAATGCTGTGGGTTATTTGGATGGCCATTTTTGGAGGCACTTGGAATATCACAGAGGTGATTTGGCTGTACAGATCTGCTTTCTTTCCCTGGGAGTTAAAGGTTTGGCATTAGATGACCTTCAAGGTTTCTCCAGCTCTAAAATTTTGTCCGTTTGCATGGCTAGGAGTAAAACCCAGGGCCTTGTGCAGACAATGAAAGTGCTCGGTCACTAAGCTGCGTTCCCAGACCTCAGCTCAAAAATCTCTGTGATTGCAAATGACTCCCGGGACTCTTCTTTCGTTGCTTCTATGAGCTGGTACTTTGGAAATTAGCCCTGGAAGAACTTCTGGAGCCCAACCAAGGTCATTCCAGGTATAATGCATTCTGATCTCCATGTAGTAATTCATAGCCTGAGACACCAGTGCAGCGCTGTTGCATGGTGGGATGGATTTCTTTAACCTTTCAAGGGCAGGCACTGACCTGAGTCCCGCATCCCAGCACCCTGTATAGGGCCTCCCATGTGAAGGTGGTGGACTTTACTCCCAAGGTTTGAGGAACGATGTCCAGGGTTTATCCACAGCTCAGAGAATTAAATTTTGCTGGGGTGCACAACTGGGTTATGAGTCTGAGGCTCTGCCCCTGCCGCTTCCTCTGGTGGCCACTTGACTTCCAGGCATTAAATGGGGAAGCAGTGAAATGACCCTCTGTCCTTGAAGCAGTAGCCAAATGGACAAGCAGGAAAGGCTGCCATCTATCTGGTGGGGCTGGACTGAACTGGAACACATCAGCGTGAATAGCTGTGTCGCCTCTGAAAGGCGTTCCAGGCACAGGTTAACTAGAACATTCTGCCCCTAGGAGGGAGGGAGGGAGGAGTTGGGGTAGGCAGGACCCAGGAGCGTGACATAAGAGAGATTTATAAATAGGAACGTGGAAACTTGGGGGAGAAGCCAAGCAAGGCAAAGGAGAATGGGGAAGTCTCAGAGAGACCATTCCGAGGTGCAAACAGCTAAGGAAAGAGAAGCCAGATTTCTTGGAGGGCCATTATGTAACCGCTTCTCCAGATTAGGCTGGGAGAGTCAGACAGACAGAAGCCACAGAGAGAAGCGTCGAGAAGAGGGAAGACAAGTTTTGCTGCCCACTTTGGTTCAGTCTCTATCCAGCCAGCATGCTAACG
Source organism: Peromyscus aztecus (assembly GCA_902168405.1). Classification (NCBI taxonomy): domain Eukaryota; kingdom Metazoa; phylum Chordata; class Mammalia; order Rodentia; family Cricetidae; genus Peromyscus; species Peromyscus aztecus. The sequence goes on from CABHPQ010170826.1 coordinate 40,871, forward strand.
CCATGCCCCACATGCACCTGACTCTGGACTAAGTGTCGGAGACACAACCGTAGTTAAGGCTCCGTCTCTCTAACCAGGGAGGAAGACACACATTGCTCACAGTATTATGCACCATATCACAAGCTCTTTTGTATTGTATCATGCTTCCCCCCCCCATGAATGCACACCGTTTCTCCACCCAAGACCACTTCCATTCCTCCTTGAGAACTTATCATCCTTCTTTAGGATGTATTGTTTTCGATCCCAATCCCACTCTGGATATAAAATGTCTGTTTCTCTAATGGGCCATCTCCAAAGGCACAGCCGTCAGAGTGTCTCCCTGGGATTCCTCCATGGGAGCTCATGAAGGAAAGACCGTTTTTTTGATTCAGAAAGACAGGCAGTTGAGAGGTATAAGAGTGGCAGCTAGTGAGAGGAAGAAACCACACACACACACACACACACACACACACACACACACACACACCATTGAGAGCTGCATGGTTCTTTCCTGGTGCTTACAGCCAATGCCTGGATTTCTATGCTCTCCTCTCCCAGGGTATAAAGGGGATGAAACTTGCATTGAATTCCTACTGTGGGTATGGATCAAACAGTATGTTTCTAGGCACCTTGCATGTAACTCGACTTCATTCTCAAAACAAGCTGTGAGGTAGGGTCAGGAAGCACCTTTTCTACGTAAAAAGTGAGTGATGGTGTATAAGCTGCTTAAGGTCACAGAGCTAGTGAGTGACACACTCTGTCACTGAGGTATAGAGACCATCAAGAGAGAGGTCATCCTAGCCTTCAAGTTGGGCCTTGGATAAACACAACGTAAAAACACAAAGAAATATTTTCCTTTTTTTTTTCATCTTAGAGACTTTAATTTATTCAGCTTGAAAGCTTAGTTGAATCAAAAACTGAGGGAAAGTAAGCTGTGAGATTGCTTTTCCTGATTCTAAATGTAGATTAAACATATTTCTTTTTTAAAAAAGTATTTTTTTTTTTTTTGGTTTTTTGAGAGAGGGTTTCTTTGTATAGCTTTGCGCCTTTCATGGAACTGGCTTTGGAGACCAGGTTGGCCTCCAACTCACAGAGATCCACCTGGCTCTGCCTCCCGAGTGCTGGGATTAAAGGCGTGCGCCACCACCACCCGGCTTTAAAAAAGTATTTTAACGAAATAAAATAAGTAAGATAAAACGAAAACCATCATACCAAAGTCAGCTAAGACAAGCCAACAAAAAAATAAAAAAGCTCCAAGAGAAGGCACGAGAATCAGAGACCCACTCATTTACACACTCAGAAGTCCCATAAAAGTACCCAACTGATGGCTATACGTATGTATGCAGAGGACCTGGT
>CABHPQ010170827.1:0-12608 GCA_902168405.1 Peromyscus aztecus
AATAGGAACCACTGTCTTTGACCAAGGAACCTCATTCATTCCTTTTATTCCCAAGGTGTCATTAGACATGTTCTTCTGAACAATACTGCATCGTACCTTCTAGTATTATCTCACAAATCTTCAGGCATCCCCTTAAGTCTTTTATAGAACCTCCAACATATGCTACTATAAATAAGAGAGATTTAATCCTTTCACCTTTGACCCTTGTGGCAAGGAAATGCATTGCTCCATTCTGGTTTGAGGGCCCAGTTCCTAACTGTAGAATTAGAGACTGGATCCTATGCTATTCTCTTCAATCTAATCACTAGAAATCAAGTGGCCCCATCATTGCTGCCCAGACATGCACTATGAAGACAAACTGAAAGAAGAGGCAACCTAGCCAGGGACAGCCATCCAGGCTCTTTGAAGAAGGTGCTGGTTTCTGCCAAAACTCTCCAGGAATCAACACAAATATGGAAATTCTGAAGAAAAGGTGGAAACAAGTGCAGTGATGGGACCTTCCTTCACTGAATAAGGTATCAGGGACATTCACCTTCAACAGAATGGTGCATGGTACTTCCCCTCTCTGTCCAAGGGTTTTCCAACTCATGCCTCTGCCCAACCAGGTGTCAAAGTTTTCTCTCCTCTCTTCTCAAGTTAAGTCACTCCTTTTACTTCATTGAAAAAAAAATGTCAGACTTAGGACAAAGCCTACTGCAGACCTACCCCATTTGCCCAAGGTGGTCTCAAGTACTCATTTTGTGGAAAAGACCCTCAAACTTTCTGCTTCTTTGCAAGTGGGCCTAAGTCATTTCCTTCTGACTGACGAGGGCTCAGACCATGTGTTCCTTACACAACTCCCTCTGTACAGAAGAGAATCAGATCTGTCCACATGTAGTTCAGTGTAGTGCAATACTGGGCTGTGGTTACCTCCTTCAACCACAAAGACTACATTGATCCCATTTTTGCCTGAGGGTGTCTGGCCTAAGCACAATGATGAATAAGACCTCAGAACTGGCTCCCATGGCCAAGGGAGTCTCATTCCTTCACTCTTTACTCAGTGGAGCTACAGATTTAGCCTCTGACCCTGGGAGACCTTAGAGCATCCCCATCCTTCCCAGGGCACCTTGTACATGACCCTTGAACTCATATTACCTTAGTGTCAATCCCTGTGACCAAGATTACTAGGCAAACACATTTGTCACCAATGGGACCTCACAAGATTCTAGGTTTAGATCAGAGGGCAATTTATAGAAAGCTAAAGCTAATAGTCATGCTATCTTCCCAGAAGATTGTTGTCAGGAATGCAATGTTCCTATCATTCACTGATGGATAAGCACAGATCAATACAAACTTGAGGAAGCATCAAATTCCAGACAACGACTCATCGTGTTCCAAGAGTGTTGTAATTGCTTCTTGTACTCTTTCCAACAGTCAATGTAATATATGAATCATGGTTGTTGCAAAGAACAGTTGGAAGCACATGATGCACAACCATTCTCCTACCACCCAAGGTAAGCTAGGCCATTCCCTTTTGCACAATGGGGTGATTGGATCTTGCTGTTTGATTAAACATGGCCGGGCAATTTCTGTCTAAGAAAGGCAGTTCAGAATAACTCTAAGAAATTTCCCCTCTGAATATATGCTCCCCAAACTATCCCTATTCCCAAGGCATCACTCATCATGTCCTTATGATGATGAGTTGTCAGAACTTGCCTTCAGTTAAAGTGGTCGTCAGGCCTTTCTGCTATTACAAGGAATACCCAAGAACTTCCCTCTCTGTGCAAGGAAGGTTACAAGAATGATTGTCTTTTACTATAGCAATCTCAGCATTTCCATTTTGCCCAAGGGGACCAGGTCCTCAGAGAATCCCCCATGTGCACGTGGGCCTCCAAATTATCCCTCTAATGGAGGGCCTTAGATCTTTTCCCTCTAACCATCACCACTAGGAAAATACATGTGTGACCCAGGGGACTTCAATTTGTTCTGCTCAGAGTTGACAGAGCCTGAAACTTAGGTAATCTCTCCTTCATTCTAGTCACTGAAGTGAAGAGGTTGCATCCTTCATGTACACACCAATGTAGCTGATGATAAGAGGACTTAGAGACGGAGGTTGCCAATCATGACTGATGAAGAATGCTCAGATAGCTGCCAGGCCTGCCACAGTGTGCCTGAAGATGTGAATCTTCTAAACTGTGATGGAGTCCTTCCTCCACTGCACAAGGTAGGCTGGGACAGTCCCTTCTCCCTACATGCTTTGTGACTTTGCTACTCTCCCTACATCTGCTTAATCTTCCACTCATAAACATCATCAATATCTGTGCATTAGACATCCAATGCACACTCTATAATCAAGAGGGCCTGATATCTAACCTGCATGACTGAGGGGACCAGAGATCATCTCTACTTGCCCAAGGTCCCAAGACTTTAGACTTCCAGTCAAAAAGGCCCTCAAAATTTGTTCTCTCTGACCAAGGATTCAATCATTCCCTTTGAGAAGAAGGAGGGCTCAGGCCTTCCACTTCTATTTAAATATGTCTCACCTCTAACACTCATCTGAAAGAGACATCAGAACTTGTCCTTTGGTTTCTGAGCCCTCAAATTCCCATCCTCAGTTCTATCCCCAGCACCACACTCACAAAAGAAAAGTATCTGTTATCTCATTACACTGCACAATCACATTTCATTTTTCATGAAGTCAGTGCTTCAAGCTTTGGTTTCCACTTCACATTTGGAAGAAATGAGTAAATAAAGTCCAAAACAGTAGATTGTACAAATTTAGTGTAATGTGGGGCTGGAGAGATGGGGACTCAGCAGTTAAGAGCACTTGGTGCTCTTACAAGGATCTGAGTTCAATTCCCAGCACCCACATGGTAACTCAGAAACATCTGTAACTCTGCTTTCAGGAGATTGAATTCCTTCTTCTGACCTCTTCAGTCACCAGGAATACATGTGGTGCCCTTACTTGCATGAAGAGAAAACACTCATACACATAAAATAAATCTCATGTTTAGATTTAGAATAAGTTAAAAATCAATTCCAAACAAAAAAATAAAACAGAAAACAAATGTGAAATTTTTAATTGGTACTTTCTGTTTTCTGAAACAACGTCTCACTGTGTAGTTCTGGCTGCTGTCAAACCTACAGTGACCCTTCGGCCTCAACCTCTGCCTCCAGAGTGCTAGGGCTATAGAATGATGAGCATGTATCACCACGCACAGTTCTGTGATTTGTACTTTCCGTACAGAAAATTTGCATCCAAATCACTGGTTTATATAACAGGAAAGAGATGGTGTCATTGGGGCTGGAGAAATGGGTCAGTGTTTAAAAGCACTGGCTGTTCTTCTAGAGGACATAAGCTTAGGTCCCAGCACCCACACGGCAGATCATGACTTCCATAACCTCAGGTTTGAGGGATCAAACACGCCTCACACAAACATACATGCAGGCAAAACACCAAAGCACGTAAAACAAAAATAAAGGAATCTTTTTTTAAAAAATTCAAAGGTTCCTTTGACAAAGAAAAGTCTCATCTTAATTTTTGTCTCCTCAAAAACCAGGCATATAGTATCAATGGGTAGAAGAATCGGAGCCAGAGTATATGCTCTTCCCGAAGACCTTGTGGAAGTAAAATCAAGATGGTAATGACCGTGTTTGCCTGTTTGATGGGCCAGGGGATGAAGAGAGTGTAAAATAACCAATCTGAACAGAACCAACCTTACTCACAGGTGCATGATTATTAGCAAGTCAGCTATTCCCACGGGAAGTGCTCGTGGCTTAAGGAATTCTTGGTCATTTAAAGGACTTCTTATTTTCATTAACAAGACTAGCTCATCATGACAGCCTTCGGGGAAAGACTTTTAGTAACAAGCACCTCCTCTTTCCCTTCGTGTGGGATCTGTTCAGCACACTGAACATGCTCACAGCCGACCACATGTTCCCTCCTCCTAGAACGTTGCCCTGACATTTCCTGTTGCTGTGCAATATCTCTCTGAGTACCGTTTCACTCTTAGGGTGTCCATCTCTTGAGACTTGCTTAGACGGGCAGATAGGACAGTATCAGCTTGCCATTTTGCCTTCCTTGCTCAAACAGTTTTTGCTGGAGAACTGTGGGCAGACACCATGTGGAGATGAGTGTCCTTTGTTCACTTTGTAGTGCTGAAAATCTGCTGAAGTAACTGACTTGCAGAATGGACTAGGAGTTTTCTCATTCTTTTACTCTTAAAATCAGTATCTTTTTACAGTATTCATTGTACATGATTATTTTCTGTGCATTTAAGAATATTTTGATTACAGTCAACAAGACTGCTGATCTGCTACTTAATTTAAAGGGACTTCAAGTCAGTAAAAAAAAAAAGGCATTAAACCATAGACTTTTGGTGAAATTATTAAGACCACTCCACGTAGTTAAAAGGGAGGTTTATTTTGTGGTGTAACTTACAAGTGAATGGATAGTTTACAGAGTCTGGGAAAGGCATAGAGCAGTCTGGCGGTGTTCTCTGGAGAACTCTGCTGCTCGGTCTATCTCCTGTGTCCAGGGTCCAGGAACTAAGAGAGCCAGCACATCCGGATCTCGGGTCTTTAGGGTCCTCTCTTGCCCCGCGTTGTAGGCATGACAGTTAACGAAGCCTCAGTGGGGGTTGGAACTTCCAGATCAAAGCTGGAATGGCTACCCAGTGCAATAGACTTAGGAAAATGAACCCTAAAGTTGTATTTCCCCCTCACACCCAGGCTTAAATCAGATGAAATATTTGGTATTAAATGAGTCCATTCCACACATGCTTCTTTATTTTTGTAAACTTTATCACAAAACTCGATTTCAATCTGAAATGCTGTTGAATATGACACTTTTGAGGAGAGAGTGAGCTCAGAGTTTAGATGGGGATTCAATGAGCAAAGTATGCTAAGTGTACAATAGATTTTTAAATGTAACACCTGTAACAAGGACACTTGGTCACACAAAAGGGAAAGTATGTATGTCAGACTTGATGTTCTCTTCCTTTGTCAAGCTTTTTTGCTATAGTTCTCAAGGGTGTTATGTTAATCTAACTCTGAAAAGTGATGTAATCTGGTAGCAACATAGTAGTCCAGATAAAGGCATTTGCATCATAATTAGTCTCTCAAGTTTTTTTTATTTGTTTTGTTTTAAAGGTTTGGTTTTATTCCTATTGTGTGTTGGGTAGAGGGGTCCCTGTGTCCTCCAGAGAGGGCATTGGTTTCCCTGGATCTGGAGTTTCAGGCTGTTGCAATCTACTTGATGAGGGTGCTGGCCACCAAACTTGGGTCCTCTGAAAGAGCAGCCTGTGCTCTTAATGGCTGAGAGGGGGGAAGATGGGCCATCCTGAGCACTGCAGGGAGTATAGAAGCATCATGTAGCCTCTGTCTACACAACCACGCTCCGGGTTGTGCCCACCAAAAATATCTCAGTCATGGCCTATTGTCCCCTGGGTTAAAAAATGAACCTCAGCTGACAAGCAAAGGGTTAGGATGCCCTTTTAAGGTTTTGCGTGATTAATAACATGAAGTCCAGTCGTTTTAGAATCTAGTTACGTGACAACATTATAAAATAGTTTGGATAAACATGATGACATACACCTGTTGTTACAACACTTGGGAGGCTGAGGCAGAAGCATGGTCACTTCTAAGACAACCACAGCAGCTTAGTGAAACCATGTCAGAAAGAAAGAAAGAAGGAAGGAAGGAAGGAAAGAAAGAAAGAAAGAAAGAAAGAAAGAAAGAAAGAAAGAAAGAAAGAAAGAAAGAAAGAAAGAAAGAAAGAAAGAAAGAAAGAAAGATAGATAGAAAGAAAGGCTTGGCACTGGTGATACATGCCTTAAATAACACCCAGTGATGAGAAGGTAGAGGAAAGTGCATCTCTGTGCATTTGAAGTGTGCCTACTCTACAGAGTGAGTTCCAGGACAGCAAGTGTTACACAACAGAGACCCTGTCTCAAAAAAGACAAAGAAAAAGATGTAGAAAAAAGAAAGAAACTTAGTTATATGTTCTATCTGAAAGTTTAACAAGGACTTTCTAAATACAGCACAATTTCTAAAGACATAGACTATGTGAGTGAAACATTTGATAAATCTCTTTTAGGGGTGACAAGGTTTTTCTTTTATTTATTTTTTATTGTTTTTGGAATTCACTAGTTAGGAATCTTAACAGAATGAGTGAAGGTCAGTGAGAGATTCTGCTTCAAAAAATAAAATAATTTGAAAATCTGATGAATAGAAAAACTACATTAAGCAGAAGAGCAGCCAGGTATGATGGCATTTACAGGTGGGGTATAGCCCAATCATTGAGAAACAGAGATTTAATCATCAACAGGAAAGAACCTACTTTGTCTTTATAATAAGATGGCTTTCAAGCCTAAGATGGAGGCAGCCTGGTTCATCAGCTGGGGAGATGGTTCAGCAGTTAATAGCCCTTGCCACTCTTGCAGAGGAGCAGCATTCCCTTACCAGCACACAAATGGCAACTCCTAAGGGCCTAAACCTCCAGTCCCAGGTGATCGGGTGCCTTCTTCTGGCCTCTGTGTGAACTGCATGCCTCTGTTACAATTAGGTGCCTGCAGGGAAAACATTCAAACTCATAAAACAAAACAGATAGTTTTAAACATACAGAAAACTTAAAAATAATTAGCACATATATATTTATATGATGACTGTTTTACCTGAGTGTATATTAGATCACGGTGTATGTGCCTGATACCCACAGTAGCCACAAGACCTTGTCAGATCCCCAGGGACTAGAGTTACAAACAGCTATGAGTCACAATGTGGGTGCTGGAAATAGAACATCAATCCTTTGGATGAGCAGCCAGAGCTCTTAACCACAAAGCCATCTTCCCAGAGAGCCCCCCATCCACCACATTACTATTGTTTTATTTATTTATGTATTTATTTTTGTTTATTTAGACAGTTTCTCTGTGTAGTCCTGGCTGTCCTGGACTCACTCTGCAGACCAGGCTGGCCTAGAACACAGAGATCTGCCTGTCTCTGCCTCCTGAGTGCTGGGATTAAAGGCATGCAGCACCACTGCCCAGCCACACATTATTTTAAATTAATTATTTAGACAAGCTTTTGTGTATGCCAGGCTAGCCTCTGACTCACGGGGGGTCATTTGAAACTTCTGATCCTCCCTGCCTCTTCCCCCTAAGTGCTGGATTTATAAGCTTGTGGCACCATGCTGTTTACTTGGTACTGGGAATCTAACTCCAAGGCGCTGTGCTCCTGCACTGTACCAAATGCTCTATATTCTCAGCCCTAAGCATTCTCCATACTCTGCTTATGTGTATGGGTGTTTTGCCTGCATATGACTGTGTACCTGGTACTTACAGAGGCCAAATAGGGTGTCAGAGCACCTGGGACTGGAGTTACAAATGGTTGTGAACCACCTTGTGATTGCTGGGAATTGAACCTTGGTCCTCTAGAAGAGCAGTCCTTACTCTTAATTGCTGAGCCATCTTTCTAGCTCTCCTAAGCATTCTTTTCTAGCAAGGAGAGAGCAAATGATTTGTGCCACTGGAGACCCACACAAAGCCATTTAGGTCTATGTCTGTCCAGGTAATCGACAGGGTAAAAGGCTTTTGACTTGTGAATGGCCATTACTGCCTAAGGAAAAAGAGAAGTAAAACTAAGCAAAATCAGGAAGGGCTTCTGCAGACCAGTGAAGAACTCTTATCCAAGCCCAGATGTCTCTGTGGAAATTTCACTAGAGAGGTGATAGGAATTGAAACTATGGCCCCCATGGTCCTGCATGCCTGGCAGGACACTTAGTCATTTCCACCTAGTCATTTCCGGGTCATATGTCCTGCATGACCCATGACCCTGTGGTTGTGTAAGCATGTGGCACAGCCACGTGATCTATGGGCATGCGTGGAACAGCCACGTGGGCCTGTGTGCACATGTGGGACTTGGCCTTTAAAAGACAGGCCCTATGTGTTAGTTATTTTCGCTGTTACCCTGCAAGAAAACGTCACGAAACAGGACAGAATCCGCTAATGAGAGTTTATTAGAAAAGGGACAGAGAGTGCCCGTATGGGGAGACATGTGTGTGTAGAAGGGCTTAGATCAGCGTTATGGCAGCTTTTTATGAGGCGGGCCGTGTCCAGATAGGCGTAGATGACCTAGCACGCTGAGCGCTTGCGTGGCTACATGACTTCCCGGATCCTGGTCACGTGAGACGCCTTGACCCAGAAATGGCTATCTTGACCTGGAATTGGCCAGGCGGATATGTCCGGGTCGTTGGTCGCCCTGGTTACGAGACGCCGTGACCCAGAAATGGCTATCCTGACCTGGAATTGGCTTGGCGGAAGTGTCCACCGGGCATATACAAACACGCCCAACTCCTTCACCATGTTCCCAACCACCTTCACACAGGAGTCCTTTCAGCAGGCCTGACCACATCTATTCTTTTCTCCTCATCTTAATAAAACTCTTATTAGTGGATTCTGTCATGTTTCGTCACTTTTCCTTGCAGGGTAAGAGCGCCACTAAAAACCATCAGGAGGAGTCTCAAGCTCCTTTCACTTCCCATTTCCTAAGAGATATCATTGCAGCCTGAGTCTTTGCCCCTCCCCCAAGCATCCCTCTCCAGGAGAAGGCAATGGGGATATTGTGAGATTTCTTGCTGCCCTGGAAAGCAAAGAAAGACAGCTCCTTGTCCAGGAAAAAGAACCTCATGGGCTCCAATGTTCTCCTTCCCCTCCTATCTGATTTATCTATTTCTACCCAAACAGCCAGGAAGTGTGTGAGGGATAAACAAACCCTGTGAAGTCAGGGCCTTTGAGCCAAGGCTGGGCACTCATCAGCAGGCCCTTGGTCAAAAGGGGGGCCTCAGCTGGGAAAGAATACTGGGGGTTGGGATTGTAGGGAATGGAGGCTGAAAGCTCCACACTGATGAAGGCATTTAAAAGCCAGTTGTGGGGCTGCTGGTGTGGCTTGGCATGTCTGAGAACCTGGGTTCCATCCCCAGCTCCTCATTAAAAAAGCCGTTTTTAACCACTGCTGCCTTGGGATTTCAGTGCCTTTACTCTATTACTTTCTACCACGGATCTGGTTTCAAAAGGATACTCCTGATTGAGACTTCCCTAAGGAAAACAAATTAAGGAAAAACCCTGTTTCAAACAAGATTTTCTTTCTGTTGTGATTTTGATGGTGTGACCTCATAGGCTTTTGCTGGTGCAGGAGACAATGCCCTGCCCAAAGCCTAGAGATAGTAAACAACTGCTTGGGCTACTGCCTTTCACATGTAAAATAACCAGGAGCTAACTCACCCTCCATCCCAACCCTTCAGGAGTATTTCCCTACCCTAATCGCCCTGGGGCCAGTTACTAGGTAAGTCTGGCCTCACCCACTGAAACCATTCAAATTAGCCAGTCTTTAACCTGAGCACCTAGCCTAACCCCTTCTTACCTATACAAATCAAAACAAAGGGGCTTTTCTACAGCCCCCTAACCCATTCCTTCTTCATATCAACCCCCACCCCGCCCACCCTAGTGCTTCCCACTGTGGCCAACTTCTCTCTTAGGACCTATGAACTATATAAACTGTGTTCTCAACCATCTCTATAGTAGAATCTGAGTCCCTCTTCAGGCATGCAAGAAAATATGCAGAGCACTCATACATAAAATTTTAAAAAATCGCCATCTTGGAGCTGGAGACTTGCACTGGCTGCTCTGCCAGAGGACCCAGGTTCAATTTCCAGCACCTCCATGTCAGCTCACAGCTGTCTGTAACTCTGTTCCAGGGAATCTGACACCCACACACAGACATAGATGCAGGCAAAACACAAATGCACATGAAATAAAAATAAATGAAAATTTTTAAAAAAAAGTATTGTCATCTCCTGAACTATCAGTCTCACTGTAGCCCCAAAATAAAAGACTCCCCTAATGCATGATGTGTGTCTGTAATTCCAGCAGTTTAAAGTTGGAGGCAGGAAGATCAGGATTTTGAAGTCACCTTAGGTTCCATAGGGGGTTCCAGGCAAGCATGAACTACAGGAGACCCTGTCTCAGGTGAAAGAACAAACGAACAAAAGTGGTTTTATCTGGAACTGGGAGGCTTGGACTAGACCTAGGACCTTACACACGCTAAGCATTCTTCCAAACTTGGCTGGCTATTTTTAGTTCAGTAAAATCATGAAGCAAATGGAAAGACAAGAGTGAAGTACTATTCCTTCTGTATTTCTGGCCTGTCAAATCGACCAAGAGGAAATTTTAATGTTACTCACTTCTGGTCAAGGAATGAAAGCATGTATCCAGACCTAGTAGGCAAATAATGGTGTTGTTCCTTTACCTTTGATTGGCAGAGCTGGGATGGAACCCAGGGCCTCCTGCATGCTAATCTAGTACTCTAGCTACACCTGTTACCCCATGTGCCTCTTGAGAAGATTTAATGTCTTTACTTTGGTTTTGAGACAAGATCTGGCTATATAGCAAAGGCAGACTTCTGCTGTCTCTGCCTTCAGAGTGCTGGGGTCATGCATGTGGGTCACCAGGTCTACCTCATATAGATTTATCGAAATGATATTAGTTAAAAGTTTAACTAAGCACCTAGACAGCTACTTACTGACAAATAAACAGATTAGGAATGCATGCACAGATGATTCAGACCGAACACCACTGGAGTAACTGAGCTAAGGTCTACTTCTACAAACAACACAAAATGCCACACAGGATCCACAGGGAAAAGACCAACAGCACTTTCCGGGGCAGAGGGAAGACAAGGAGCTCTCACCATGCAGCCAAGGTGTTAATATAGGTGAGGGGTGGGAACACAGTCACAGCTGTGTAAGGGCCATATATGAGATTCTCTGGAAATGAACTGGTCCGTTTATAAATGCATTAATTGGGTGGGTATATGCCAGAAACACTTGCATCAAAGCAAGATTCTCGACTTCCATGTAGTTGTAATATGTAACGCTTTTATTATGACTGACTACAAATGGCAGTTTCCTGTTAACTGAAGTTCCAAGCTTTGGGCAGGTTGTGGGGGGAGGGGAGGGTGCATGCACACACAAACCTATGTTAAAGATTCTATGGATTTAATTAGTTTGTTGGAACTTCTGGTGGATATGAAGAATAGGAAGGATGCAAGACCTGAGACAGATTATCTTGAGCTATCTTTACCCCATTAAGAGCCACCTAATGTTTACCTCTGTAGGACCAATTGCTAAATGGTCTTATTAATAATAATAAAGAAAAACCAGAGACAGATATTGGGGTGAAAAGCTGAGAGATCAGAAAAGCAGAAAGAAGCCAGTCATGTTCTTGCCACTTGGAGATCCTCTGCCAAAGAGAACTACTTCCTGTATACCCATGCCTATATGCCTTTCTGTTCTGCCATGTCATTTCCGCTGTCTGCCCAGCTATATCACTTCCTCTTCCTACCCAGCTCTGTCACTTCCTGTCTGTCTGTACAGACCTCCAGACATTTATGGTTAGTGCTGTGATTAAAGGTATACACCACCATGCCTGGCTCTGTTTGCAGTGTGGCCTTGAACTCACAGAGATCCAGACGGATCTCTGCCTTCCAGTGATAGAATTAAATGCTTGTGCTACCATTGCCTGACCTCTATGTTTACTATAGTGGCTGGCTTTTTCCTCTGATCCTCGGAAAAACTTTATTGAGGTAAACAGATTAAATATCACCACATTACCACTTTTTATTGTCTAAAATAAAAAAATAAAATGAAGTTATATCTAATACAAGGAAAACTACATACAGTAAGTACAATAACTATGAACAATATATACAAACAATAAATGCATCAACAATGTCTGGTCCATTTGCATTTGACAAATTCAGTGAAAATATTCCACTATCTATCCTGTTTTTGTGAATCCAAAGGATTGTATCTAATTTACCTTCTATCTGAATTTGAATTACCAGCACTGTCTTTTGATGTCTTTCAAACTTTTACACTTTACACCTCTTAGTGAATTTCTTTCCTGAATTTCTTAACAAAGAAATCTATAACTATAACTACCTAATCTTCAACTCCCTCAGAGACCCCATAAGAAATTAAGATTACCTAGGAAGTGCAAATATGCATCTTCCAAAAAAATGTGAGTTATGACAGAAATAGCCAGCTGCCTGAAGAGTCACCCTAGTTTTCTCTGTGATGTTGGGGTATCATTTTCAGTCTACAGGCTTAGCATATCTGACAGACTCCTCTGTGAAGCAGGATTTTCTAAAGAGCCTTCCTACCTTGTCTTGGCAAGGATCAGCACTCCTTTGTTTTGTGTCCTGCTTGTCCATTTTGGACAGCATACTGTCAGCAGTCGATGAGAGGGCACTTTCTTGCCCAGTGGCTAACTTTTGCCACAATGAAAGTAAACTCCATATGGAGTTTCTTCAATGCCCATATTTTCTCTGAAGTAGATTGGTACTGCCAGGAGCCGACATGTCTCATAGTCATAAAAAAATGAAAAAAATTTATGTTATTAAAACATTTTAAATGTCTTATTCCATAGATCTCTGAAGTGTTTGAAGATAATCTGTCTACCTAAATTATATTTCTGATTGTCCTTGAAAACATACCTACTATGACTACAAGTTCTATTGTAATGACTAACTAACTTTCATTTCTTTATATCCTAATAGTTGGTAATAATAACTTT
>CABHPQ010170828.1:0-12338 GCA_902168405.1 Peromyscus aztecus
ACACACACACACACACACGGACACACACACGGACACACGGACACACAGACACACACTTCCCATCAGATAAAAGAAGTCAATTAAAGTATCTGCTGTGTAATATGGTGGTTATAGGTGTCAACAACGTATTGTGCTCTTGAAATTGTTGGTTTTTTAGTTTCTACCACAGAAACTAAGTATGGAGGGAATGTGCAGGTCAATTAGCTCAGTTTAGTCATTCTGAGTGCACATTCATTTTCAACATGTGTTGTTACATGTGATGCATGTTTTTGTTATTTAAAAAATCAGAAGAACTCTCTCTTCTGTTCTGTTCTCTCTTCCTCCCATCAGCTTTCTCTCCCCCTGCACGCGTTCCTTCCCCAGGCCTGGTTCTCTTGTCCCCACCCCCTCGACCCCACTTCCTCCTAATGAAGCTCTGATACTGAAGAAAAAATAAGAAAAAAAAATGAGAAGAAAGACAAAGACAATCAAATGAGCGAAGCTCTCGGGTCTCTCGTGAAGATGACTTTTGGGAGCTGCAGGGAGGAAAACAAGTCAGTCGGAGACCGGACGTTTAAAGGCCTGGCCCTTTAATTCACTCACCTGTCTGAACATTTTCATTTACCCCACCCAAGCTTGAAGGAAGTCTTGCTGTAACACTCCCACCCACAGAGACTACTTTCCTTTTATGAACACATGTCAAAATAATCACCTATTGTCAGCCTCAGAGCATTTACCTTGAGAAGGGCGGCCCCGAGGGAGCAGCATCCTGCCTGCCGTCCACACTGGGAAGCCAATCTTGTGGAGCTGCAGAACAACTGCTGTTATTTTTTTGTTCAACTAAGCCTGTCTAGCAAACTGAGTAAATGTTTCTGAGGCCTGGAGCCAAGTCCTTTGCCCAAACGCGCAGTCTGAAACACCCTTAAACAAGGTAGAGCCTAAACACGGATAAAACTTCTACGCAGGCACCCATGTTTATGGCTGCTCAATTAGCAACATCCAGGAAACAGAGCCAGTCTAGATGTCCATCAATAGATGGATAAAGCAACATGGTCCATAGACACAGTGGGATTTCATGCACCTACAAGGCAAAGTGAACTCATGACCTTCAGAGGAAAATGATTGGAACCAAACACTATGATAAGCAAAATAAGCTAAACTTGGAAAGACAAGTGTCCCATATTTTATTTTATATGCAGAACCTAGATTTAAAATATGTATGCACAGGTGTGTGTGTGTGTGTGTGTGTGTGTGTGTGTATGTGTGTGTGTTTATGTACATGTCACTCATAAAACTAGAAAGGGGATCATTACAAGAGGGGAGGTTTTCTTTTATTTATTTATTTATTTTTAGGAGAGGAGATTTTAAGGGAGGGAGGGACAGAAGTGAGCAACAGAGGACATTCAATAAGAAAGCAGAAGGGACTAACGGGAAGGGGGAGCGACCAGCTGGAGCAAGGGAGAGGCTAGAAGAGAAGGCAGCGAGGGAGGGGAGCAGTTGAGAATTAAATAATGACACATATATCTGAAGATGTTATAACGAAGCCCAATGCTTAGTGTCCAGATCTAAAAAGTGAATTAAAGACAAACGCTAACTGTTGCTAGAGTTTTCCTGCCTGGCCCACAGTCAGGACAAATCTTTGTCACCTGCCAGTCTCACAGCTGCTCAAACCCAACCAAGTAAACACAGAGACTTATATTGCTTACAAACTGTATGGCCGTGGCAGGCTTCTTGCTAACTGTCCTTATATCTTAAATTAATCCATTTCTATAAATCTATACCTTGCCACGTGGCTCGTGGCTTACCGGCATCTTCACATGCTGCTTGTCCTGGTGGCGGCTGGCAGTGTCTCCTTCCACCTTCCTGTTCTTTCTTTTCTCCTGTTAGTCCCGCCTATACTTCCTGCCTAGCCACTGGCCAATCAGTGTTTTATTTATTGACCAATCAGAGCAACACATTTGCCATACAGAACATCCCACAGCAGCTAACGGCATTCAGGCAGGGAGTGGCCATGGTGTGACTTCCAGGCACACTTGGTCTTCCAGGTGAAGGCTTCCACAACTACCACCACACGTTTCCCTTGACTACTCTGAGAGTGAGTTTGGCTTAAATTTCAACCTGACCACCTGGTTCATTGACTTCACGTGCTTCCTGGGACTGGCCACTGACTGCAAACGGGTCACCAAGCAGATGATCGAGGCCCGCAAAGCCAAGACAGGAGATGGCAGCGCCTGAAGCCTGCGGAATGCTGTCCACAGTGGCTGCCATGACAACCAGCTAGCAGCTCTTGTCTCTACAGTGCTCTTGTGCATTGGCTTGTAGGAGAGGGTAGAAGGTGGGGAGGGGATGAAATATATATATATATATGGTCTGGGAAATTGTATTTGTCTCAAATAATGTCAACTATAACTATCAATGAAAAAATAAGTCAACATTAAAACTATGGTCCAATATTGGAATGTGGATGTGTGACCCATCAAACATACATTGTTATATATATGTGCTCAAACCTGTTAACCTGGACAGGATAAACATGGGATTGTTTTGGTGTGGCCCAGGAGAGTATTTCTTTTCCTTCTCACTCACGAACACAGCAATGCTTCTAATCACACTGTCTGAAGGAGCAGAGAGGCGGGGCAAAGGTTCATCTGTGAGTGACAGTCGTCCTCCTGGCTTGCAGCCACAGGGTTGTGTACGGTTAAAGAAAAGGTTTAAAAAAATGAAGATACAGAAAATGGTTCTTGAAGCTGAGTGTGGTGGCGCACACCTTTAATTCCAGCACAGAGGCAGAGGCGGGCGGATCTCTGTGAGTTCGAGGCCAGGACAGAGAAACCCTGTCTTGAAAAACCAAAAAAAAGTAAAGAAAAGAAGGGAAAAGTCTCTATTGTTTTCACTTTGCTATAACTTGTGGACCCTTCCCCTGTCTTTGGTGTAAAGGAGATGGTGTTTGGGGCCGGTGCAGCGACTCAGAGGGGAGAAGGGTCAAAGGACTTTCTGAGTTCGACCCTTGGGATCCACAGGATGAATGGACTGAATCCCACAAATTGTCCTCTGACCTCCACATACACAACATGGTACAAACACATGTGAGTGTGTATGTGAACCTGTGCACCTGCACACACACACACACACACACACACACACACACACACACATGATCACTTGTGTGCACACACAGTGAATAAACATAATCTTAAAATGTTTTAAAAAGGGATGCATTCACTCCTCAGCCCACTCTATCAATCAATGCCTATTTAGATGTTTGCATTCCTCATTGCTATTGCCATTTTAAAGGTGTATAAATCAGACATGCCAGACATCAAATTAAACACAAATTAAGCTTTCATTTTCATGTTTATACACCTAATTTGTATTCTAATTGATCTCAGCCACTGACGCATGTTACTTCAGCTACTTCTACTAAATAAGTGTATTAATTTTCCACACCAGGCCATCACCACTTAATAACCAACAGTTCATCTAGAACTCTCTGTTTCCTAATGTGTCATGTGCATGTGGCCATCATTGATTTTGCAGCAAAATATAAAGTGATCGTTATGTAGCTTCTAGATTGGACCAATTTTGTATGTTAATTTGCCTTGTAAAGAGCATGTTGAATTAATGTGACAGCATGCCTGTTGTGTTAGATGTGAGGCTGAAAGGGAGGCCCGGCCATGTTGGCGTCAGAGTAGGTTCAAGATAACTTCAGGAAAGACAGAGGGTTTAAAACTTAACTGTTTAGAAAAGGACACGATACATCAATTAGGAATCATCATGATGAAGTTCTTCACCTAGCAGGTGTTATTTAGCCATTACTAATGTGCAAACCACAAGCAATTTACAATAAATGATTATTAATTCACTGGTGTTCTTGTTTGGATATTTACATGCTATTTAGGGAATGCTCTCTGGGTGCTTGGTGATCACTTACGTTTGGCAAACTCCAGATTACCAATGGCCTCAAGGCCTGGCATTGCCCATCCCATCTGCCCTTTGGCACAACCAGGGGGGAATGTCAGTGTGTCTGTGTGGAATGGGGACCCCCAGTGGTGATATTATTCACTTCTTACCCACCGACACTAGCACTTACTCTATTTTTAACTAATACATGGGAACCTGGTGCCACCTGTCACCAAGAAGGGCATGATGGACATGTTTCCTCCAAGCTCTACCAGTGGTGCCCAGAGGTAAGGGAGGGATTCATGATCTCACCCCAGTCCTTGGTCATCACATCTCTGTCCTCTGCCCCCAATAGGAGCCCCTGACAAAGACTTTTTAGCCTGCAGTTGAGTGGATCCCTGGGTACCAGACTGGATCTCACCGTGTATACCCTGGATCTACCCAGGGCATTTTTCAGCTGCTTCCCATTGTAGCCCCACATTGCTTAAATCTTGTATGCCATGTACTTGTATTCCAAGATGAGTCCGTATTGGTATGCCTTGATTAGGAATGTTTTTGTGAATCTCTGATCCCTCAAATAGTAAATGCACTTATCCATTAATAGAACAGCATTACATTTGGAACAGCTCCTTGAAATCTCACCTCACCAGAGGAGGTTATTCCTCTACTGTCCAGTGAAGCCTAGAGGCCCATGCCTCTGTATCTGAGTGGCATCTCTACAGAACTTATCAATGTCCCAGGACTGGCAGGGGTTGGAGAAAGAACTGGACAAAAGTTAGACCAGCCTAAAATCATCAGTATTGATGTTCCCAACCCCACCTAGGACTTTCTAGAGAGCTTGCTGCAGATTTTGAAAGGGTCAGTCCAAGGCAGAGGACTACTCCACGCCTCCTTCTTTTTTTGGGGTTTTTTTTCAAGACAGGGTTTCTCTGTATAGTTTTGGTGCCTGTCCTGGATCTCGCTCTGTAGACCAAGATGGCCTCGAACTCACAGGGATCCACCTGGCTCTGCCCCCTGAGTGCTGGGATTAAAGGTGTGTGCCATGCCCAGCTCCCATGCCCTCTTTAATCACCATCCCTACATGGCTCACTGCAGAAACACCTGTTTCTGAATCTAGTCAGGAGGAACCAAGGGAAGATGCTCCAGTAGCGTATGTCCCCGGGTGTCATGGTAACTACACGGAGCCAGCCTGAGACGGTGGAGCCAACTCAGACGCACTTCAAATCCCCCATTCTACTACCCGCCAGCGGTGGGGTCTCTAGAAAAACCCACCTTTCTGGATCTAATGTCCTTGTCTTCAAAAGAGGGAATTAACTCAGGCTCTGTCTAAGGCCCACTCAGTCCTAATATTCATCAGCAGGAAGAGAGATGAGGATATGTCTGACTTCTCAAGGTAGTGCCCACCCCTTTCTGGAACCTGGAGGGTCAAAACTCAGAAAAATAATTCCATCTTTTTGGGAGGACACAGACCAAGGCTGAAGGAATGGAGTGTGCTTGATGGAGAAATCAGTCTGTATTTCATTCATTCTGCAAATGTGATGAAGCAATGGTAACCTGCCAAAAAAAAAAAAAAAAAAACCTCCCGGATGAGCAAAGCCACAGGGTGTCCTGCCATAGTGTCAGATGCGGCGTGGAGCCCAGGAGACATCAGCAGAGGGTGAGTGGCCCCGGCTCAGAAGCAAGCTGCCAACAGGTGTAGAGCAAGGGGCCACAGACCGGCAGCCTCCAGGCCTAATCTTGGGGTTCACTAGTTGACATATATCATTCTGGAATTCTCTCTGTTTGAGGAAGCCTCAGTATTGAAGAGCAACTGTGTGTGTTGGTCCGTTTTCGCCTCAGCAACAAAATACCCTAGTCAACAGCTTAAAGGAGCCGGTTTTATTTTATTTTATTATTTTATTTTATTTTATAGTGGCGGCAGAGTTGAGACAGGAAGACACTGTGACAGGATTCCTGCATCAAAAGCTGTCCCCAGGGGCTACACCCTCCAACCAGGCTCCACCCCACTTACATAATCCGTCAATTTCTGAATCCACTGAGGAGGTTGAAGCCTTGTGGTTCATTCACTTTCCCCAAACCCACTAACTGGCCACCAAGCCTTTATCACATGAGCCTTTGGGGTGCACTTCACCCCCAAACCGTAGTACTGTGTCCCCCAGCATGGTCTTTGTCTCTGTACCCCTGGATCCTCCTGCACCTCACTCCCTTTGTTCCTATCCCGGGGTTCATTTGGGAGCTAGGATGCATGATCTGTGAGGAGGGAGGTCGGAGCTCACGGCTGAGGTAGCTTTGGGGTTACTTGTGTGACGTTCATTTCTTTATTTCAGTCCTGTCCCCAGACACGGGGACCCTGAAGTACAGCCGTGTCCTCATTGGCTGATGATGGGGAAAATGAGGAAGGAAACACACGTCCCACTCTAACCCTTGTGATGCTTTGTTTAGGTTTCCGAATTTCCAGGAGTCAGTCAAACTCCCTTCCTCTGCGTCAGGGAAGCACTATAAATGAACTGGAACCTTTCGTCCGTCCGTCGGTCCATCCCTCCGTGTGCTCTCTGCCATTCCTCTGCAGATCTCAGTGCCCGAGGCCCCACCCCACCCCCACCCATGGGAGTATTCATGACTTCTAAATTTGCAACATCAGAAGCAGGAGGAAGGAAGCCCTGGTCTCAGGCACCTGGGAACACAGTAAACCTGGCAGTGAAGCAACCTGGTGGCTCTGCTCAGCCTCCAGCGGCCTTTCTTCCTCTCGCCTCCACAGCATCCCCGATCCCTCCTGGGGAAGGGCAGGCAGTCGTATCTTGATGGTGACTGTCTCACAGGATTTTGAAGTTCTGAGGAACACCTTGACCTGAGACAGGGCACCCTCCCTTTTAGCCCCTGACCTGTGTTTCTGAGGAAAAAAGCCTCAGGCTACTTGTCCATATTATTCACAACTTGGGGTCTATCTTGCGGTTCCCACCCTTCTATTTTCTGTCCTGTATGAGGAAACATGAAAATGCAGTTATTGGCAGAAATGTCAGAAGTTGCTGGGCGATAGTGGCACACGCCTTTAATCCCAGCGCTTGGGAGGCAGAGGCAGACGGATCTCTATGAGTTCAAGGCCAGCCTGGTCTACAGAGCGAGATCCAGGACAGGCACCAAAACTATACAGAGAAACCCTGTCTTGAAAAAAAAAAAAGGAAAAAAAGAAATGTCACAAGCTGCTTCTCTGCCAATAGGCCTGTGCCATCCATGGATAAAGCTACAGGGCCTGACTTGAATGAGGCATAGTTACACTTTTATTACCGAATTTTAGGTTCACAGCTCTGGTCTCAGGGGACCTGAGCATCTCCCAGCTGAGGTAAAGGAACAGGAGAGCTCCACATCAGCTCCTTGACTCTGCAGTTGCTGCTCACAGATGCAAGGACAGCTCCACCAGACTTGATGGGGCTCCTTCACTTCCGCCTCAGAACAAAAGGGCACTTAGGCAGCTAGCACCGGAAAGTGCCTCTTCCAGAGGTGCCAAGCAGTGAGTGCATCCATTTGCACGGTTCTCTGCAGCTCCTGCTACTGGGCGACTGTAGCAGGACCGAAATCCTGAAAGTCAGGGCCTTAGACTATGCACATTTCCATTACAGCCAACCACGCAGGCGGGAGGGAGCAGTCTCGACATGAATGGTTTGGTCTGTGGGGTTTCAAGGCACTATTTAAAAAGTGAGGACCTTGATGCTTCTAATGTAAAGCCAGAGATTTAGGTCAGTCTTAAGATACTGAAAACAAAACAGTACCTAAATTTTTCTAGATTTATTTAATTTGTGTGTTTTGTTTGCATGTGTGCATGATTGTGTACAGTGTGTGAGCCTGTGCCTTCAGAGGTCAGATAAGGGCATTGGATCCCCTGGAACTGGAGTTATAGATGGTTGTGAGCCACCACACCAGGGCCAGGAACCGAACCTGGGTCTTCTGCAAAAGCTACAAGTGCTCTTAAGTGCTGAGCCATCTCTCCAGTCCTTCAACAGCTCACTGTGATGTGGTTTTGTTTGTAGTACTGTCTCTAACTCTGGCACATTTCTACACAACCCACAGATATGGACACTCTTAAATTGTTGCGCGCAAAAGCTTAAGGAAAAACATACAAAAACTGTTTCTTCATTTATGGCAAGTAAAAGCTAGAACCAACGACTGCTTAGGTTTCTTTTTAGCTCACAAACTATGGGAAAAAATATCCAAGATAATCAACTTACTGAAAGGAAATATTTATTAGGGCTGACAGCTTCCTCGGTCACAACCCATGATTGATTAGTTCTGATGCTCTGTGCCTATAGTGATACATCATAGCAAGAATAAATAGAACAGAAAAGGCATGCCATAGCCAGGATGCAGAAGGGTACAAAAGGGCTGGGTCCCCACTGTCCCCCCAAGAGCATGTTCTCATTGGCTGGAGACCTTCCACTGGCCCAGTCCTAAAGATTCCATCCTCATCCATACCACAGGCAGTACTAAGGCTCAGTCACGCGCTCTGAGGCACAGCTGTAGTTGGCTGAGAGTGGAGTACTACTGAATAGAGCTAAAGCACTGTTAACGTAGAAGATTAATGGCACCAGGCTGAGCTCCAGGAATCCAATTGATGAGAGAAAGGAGAAATAGTGCAGGTGAGGGGCGTCGAGATCATGATGGGAGGACGTGCAGAGATGACCGGCCACACTAGTGGAAGCCCATGAACTGTGGACTGGTGGCTGTGGAGCCTCCATGGGACTGGACTAGGCCCTCTGGACACGGAAGACGGTTGTTTGGCTTGAACTGTTTGGGGGGCACCCAGGCAGGGGGATTGGGATCTGTCCCTGGTCTATGGGTAGGCTTCTGGAATCCGGTGCCTGTGGTGTGACACCTTGCACAGCCTTGGTGCAGTGGGAAGGGACTTGGACCTGCCTAGGCTCAGTGTGCTGGGCTCTGCTGACTCCCCATGGGAGACCTCGATTTGGGGGATGTGGGGATGCGGGGTGGCTTGGGAAAGAGGGCTAGGGGGTGGGAGGAGGGAGGAGGGAGGCTCTGTGGATAGTATGTGAAGTGAGTAGAAAATTTCTTAATAAAGAAAAATGAAAAAAAAACATAGAAGATTAACTCTATTGCAAGCACCCCATTAATGTCCATCTTACCTTTAAGTAAACTGAGTCCTTGGAGACCATAGCAATCTGACTCCCAAATTGGCAGTTGCCAGGCCCCTCCATTGGGCCTTGACCAGAAGTCTATCAGCCAAGCAGCTTCTCTCTGGCAAGCAGACACTGCCCTCAGAACATCCTGGCTGCTTGGAACTCTCCACAGATTAAAGGGACAAAAGCTTCCCTGCAACCACAGCTACCTAACCCCTCCCCCAGGAGGCGCTCTTCAAGCCATGGTTTTTCAAACAGCGCGTACTGGACTTCATTCCATCACAACTCTCAGTGAACTCTGGTGCCCATTTTCCTCCAGGCTAAAGAGGGCGCACTTCCTGTGATCAGCACAACACAGTCTTTCATCTACAGGGAGGACCGTGCTGCCGTTTGTTCAGGCCGTCACAACCCTTCTTTTGTATGAAAGTCTATGTCATGACTCGGACAAACACTCTCACTGTGCTCCCTCCTGATTACAACAGCAGTCAGGTTGAGTCAGCCCAGAGACAACCTCCTGGGAGGTCCCCTACGGCTGCAATACTACCCCTGATTCACTGCTTTCCTCGAGTGCCTTTTCCTGACTATTTTTTTTATCTTTATCATTAGTAGAGTGAGCCGAGGTGGTAATGCAGAGCGGAGACAGTGGAGGCAGCGGGACCCACAACGACAGTGGCACCAGCAGTGAGAGAACAGCCGGAGCGGTCCAGAGAATGATCGGGACTGGGCGCAGAGGTGGCAGAGATGACCAAGGTTGTGAGGAGCCGAAGCAAGAAACCGTGGGCCTTAAACACTGGGAGAATTCCGGGAGCTACACGCTGTAAGGACCAAGGATCCTAATACCCTGAGTGTAGCTGGAGTTTTCCTGTCTGGCCCACAGTCAGGACAAATCTCTCTCACCCACCAGTCCCGCAGCTGCTCAGACCCAACCGAGTAACCACACAGAGACTTATATTACTTACAAACTGTATGGCCGTGGCAGGCTTCTTGTTATCTAGTTCTTCTATCTTAAATTAACCCATTTCTGTTCATCTATACCTTGCCTCGTGGCTTACAGGTATCTTACATCTTGCTTTTCATGGCAGCGGCTGGCAGCATCTCTCTGACTCAGCCTTCCAGTTCCCAGAATTCTCCTCTTTCCTTGTCCTGCCTATACTTCCTGCCTGGCTACTGGCCAATCAGTGTTTTATTTATTAACCAATCATCCACAGCACCTGAGCCTGTGAGAGGTGAGGGCCCCAGCATCTAAGGATGTTCAGGAGCTAGAACCAGCAGGTATTGCCTGCTGCTAGAAACCCAGGGTTACTGTAGCTGCTAAGTACTGGGGCTATTGATGGGCACAATCCAGAGAACAAGGAGCTTCCATCCTGAGCATCAAGAACCAAACATCAACAGCTTTTAAAACCCAAAGCACCAGGCCCTGCCCCTCAGGTTGGAGATGTGATCCAGGACCTGGGCATTGGACACTCAAGGATCTTGGATTGCCAACACTAAGAGATCTTCCTCACTCATGATTTCTGTCCAGATAGGACAAAAGGGTCCCAGCCAGCAGATTACTAAAAAAATTCAGATCCAAGGTACAGCATCCTAAGTCTGGCTCCCCAAAGTCTCCCATCTGTCTTACAATGTAAAATACACACAGTTCATCCTTAATAATCACTAGTTACTTAAGAGACTTCTTAACTAGTCCAGCATTGCTTGAAAGCCCAAGTCAGTGCAAAGTCTCCTGTTGAGGAACACTTGGCTATTGTGTGCTAAGAGACATCTGTGAGGGTCCACAGAGGCTCCCTAGTAAGGCCTTACTTATTTTCATAAAAAACAAAATAAAATAAAATAAAAGCATAGCTGACTTGAAAAATCACTAGTGGAACTTCTGTGAATAGTATTTCAGATCTCAGAAATTCATCATATTCCAAGTTCTTCCAAGTTCCCAAGCGAGAGCTATGTAAAAGACCCTTGAAATTTTTGTTTGAGCTTTTGTTCTTTGTGAACACGGTTAGGCCGTACTTTCAGAGAAGTACTGACCCAGAAATCCAAACTTAACGAAAGTAAATACCTAAGAAGAAAATTATTTGTTTTATAGAAGCATTTGTTACAGGTTTCCTTTCACAGAAAGCATGCCACAGCTTTTAAAGGGCAGTGTGCTGGGAATGCAGAGACCCCAGTCTAGATCACATCTCCAGGCGGTCCGGGTTAGAGCCCTACAGGGCACCCTTAAGCCACAAGAACGGGACTATATCCCGAGTAAAGCAGGCTAGGACAGAGCCACAGACTGGATGCCTTCCCTCTAGGTTCTCAGCTGAAATCCTAGCCCTCCAGTATCTCAGAACGCAACTGCATCTGGAGATACGGCCTTGAAAGGGCTTTTAAGAGGAAACGAAGTTACTGACGGAAGCTCTAGTCAGCCTGAGTGAAGGAAGACCAGTGCAGGCAGAAGAAGAGGGCCATCTGTAAGTGAAAGCAGGGGTCTCAGAAGAAACCAGATCCGTAGATGCTCTGGCCTCCAGCCTCCAGTACCAGTAGACGATAAATTCCTGTGGTTTCAGCTGCTGGGTCTATGGTATACATTATCACGGGCATATACACAGGGAAAATCTTTTTAGGCTTCCTTCTACCATTTGATAGAGTAAAGTTATAGTGCAGAATTTTTCAAGTCGGAGACTAGCAGAAGACAAAGAGAAAAGATGCCCCCCACCCCCACCCCAGGCAGCTCAGCTGGGGCTTTCTCCACATCCTGAGGTGGTGATTCCGTGGACAGAGCTGCCTGGCAGACCCACACACTCCAGCCTCCCAACAGAAAACAACACTAATCCACGTTTTGTTTTTCTTGGTGACTAGAGTAGGAATATGCAAGGCAGAAAGTGGTTGTTACTTTGACCCTTAAGGGAAAAAAATCCCTTTTCAATCTCCTGCCTCACCATCTAAATGCAATCAGACCATTTGGACATTACAATTGCTTTTGCAAACACAGCAGAAAAATAAGCAACTTAGAAAAGCCCTGAGCCCTGTGCTCCATTGCCAGCACTGCACCAAAACAGGAGGTGGAGGAAGGAGGATCATAAGTTCAAGGTCATACTTGGCTACAAAAATATAAAAGGACTTGGCCCTGGACTTGTGAGTGAGTGAGTGGTGGGAGAAGAGAGCCAGCCACTGATACAGACAGAGTGCATTCTTCCACTGAGATTAAACCAAGCATTAGCAGCAGCAGCAAACCGATTTAATACATTACTTCCCTTTAATAGAAGTGTAAATCAAATGTCTCACTCAATCAAACCACGTTAGGAGAGAAGCCCTCCGTCAGCCCCGAGTTCTGCTCCGGCGGGCCCATATCGA
>CABHPQ010170829.1:0-14496 GCA_902168405.1 Peromyscus aztecus
CAGCAAAGGACCTTCACAGAACATGTAATCTCAAATTGTGTTCTTTTTTTGTTTGTAAAGTAAAATATATTACCAATTTTGTTAAACAGAATACTATAAAAAAGTTTCTTTACAATGAAAATAAGCTCATGTACAAAAAAGACAATGTGACCTGACTCTTCACTGATTCATTCATTTATTTGTTTATTTTACCTTGATAATCTATACCAAATCATGTCTGTATCATCTAATATTTTACCTTCATGATTTTGAATATAGTTTTTTGCTTGACTAGATTATTTTCTCTTTCAAAATTATTTAAGTATTTTTCCTAAACATTCAAGATTCTGCATAACTCTCTCTGTATGCAAACATACACACAAACACACACGCACACACACACACACACACACACACACACACACACACACAATTTCTTCAGCACATAATCTAAAACAGTCTCAGTTCCTCTCTGTACAAACTCTTTCTGTCCCCTCATGACCCTAGTCAAAATAAAGCCTTATGCTTTTGGTCTCATCTTCGTCCTCTGTTTCTTCATCCTCCATCTATCCTTCCTAGCTCCTTACCGCTGGCCCTGATAAACTCTACAAAAGATCTGCCTCACCATATACAGAATCTGTGCCTTTCTCTCTTCTCTCTGGCCATGCGACTCTGTCTACCTTCTACAGAAAAAACTGTCTTGTTCTTTCTCTCCATGATTCTATCTGGCCAGGAATCTTATTCCATCATTTACTCAACCTGGATATGCAAAGAAGTTCTTTGTTCTGAGTCAATTGCTCTGGGAATGCCATTAGGCCTGAAGGCAAGGGATGGTCTGAGCTTCATTTGCACAAGGAACAGAGCCATGCATCTACTGCCTGATTGTTTCCTAGGCACTGTAGGGGTGTTAGTTATCTAGTGGATCAGTATCTGAGGAGCTTAGCTGTTTGCCAAAATGGTCTGGTATTATTTGGGCACACAAGAATTTCATAGCAGAAGACAGATGAAATATTAAAAACTGAGTAACATCAAATATTCCAAGATAAATGGCTTTCTCTAGAAATATACCTTAAAATTTCTAGGTATAGCTTTAATATCCAGCTGAATTTCTATAATATATTCTTGTGGCCCACAATACACACACATACACGCACACACACACACACACGCACACACACACACACACACACACACACACGCACATATCCCTAACACAGATGCTTTGTACTGAAACGAACTTTTGGTGGGCAATTTTATGTTCCAGGACCACAAAGTTAATGTAACTTTATACACACATTTGGTGCTATGGTTTCAGAAAAATGAACAAAATCTTTACACAGATGAGAGCCATAAAATAAAGTTTGTTACATTTGGTGAAACCTATAATAATATTCTTACTAGGCTTCATCATACTACAAAAATTTTGTGGTTTATGCTATCTTATTACCCTTAGAAACAGTATCAGGTCTCTCAAATAAACTATTGTGCTGTGGGATATCCTGTATGTTGTAAATAAATAAAATGCTGATTGGCCAGTAGTCAGGCAGGAAGTATGGGAGAGGTGGGACAGACAGAGAGGAGAGGCTGGGAGGTGGAAGTCTGGAGGAGACGCCAGCCTACCATCCAGGGAGCATCATGTAAAGGCAGCAGGTAAAGCCATAGAACATGTGGGGACATATAGATTAACAGAAATGGGCTGAGTATAAGAGTAAGAGCTAGACAATGGTAGGCCTGAGTTAATGACCAAGCAGTTTAAATAATATAAGTGTCTGTATGTTTATTTTATAAATGAGCTATGGGACTTCCAGGGCTTGGTGGGACCCGGAGAGAAAAACTCTAGCTGCAAATGGCACCCAACAGGTTGGCAAGATGTTCCACCTAAAATCTGAGAAAAAAGATTCTAAAACAGAGCTAAAAACAGCTTCCTAGTTGTCTCTCTCAAGTTAATGGCAGCCTGCAGGTTTGAGCTACTATGGTGGGTTCCTGGCATGCACACTTGACTAGCAGTATGGCGGGAAGGAGGTGTCTCTAAGCTGCACTTTAGCCTTTGCTAGAATAATAATAATAATAATAATAATAATAAGAAGAAGAAGAAGAAGAAGAAGAAGAAGAAATAAGAGGTTTCTGGGCTACCACCACCATGTTGGGAAGCTGAAGTGGGCAGAGCCACCAGTCAAAGCTGCTATTTTAGCCCTAGTAATGCTGCAGTTTAAAACAATAGATTCACAATAAGACAGATTCAGATGGAACAAGACTTTAAATGCTTTACAATGTGTGTACAAATGTACGTAGGCTTGGAAGAGAGAGAAAAAGGAATATATACAGCTATATAAAGAAACAGATAGTTTTTAAAAATAGAGTCTTAAAAGAGACTGTAAAAGTAGTATAAAAAATAAGCCACATAAAGATGGATATTCCACAGAGAATCTGGATTGTGTTGTCTTTGGCATTTTTAACTGCAGAAAAACATTTGGTTGTAAAAGCTGTTGAGCTAAGCCAATATGTATATTTTAAAGGTACCTTGACTTCAAAATTTGGATGTAAGGATATGTTGCTTTGGAAAGGAGGCTCTGCTTTTGTTTCCACAGAAAGCCAGAGGCTATGGATTTGTTCCAGATTAAGATACATCAGGTTTGACCAGCCAAGACCCCGTGAAAGGTCTCTGATGACACCATGGCCCAGATGATCCAACATCCAGAACAGTTTCAAGGCAACTGGCTCAGACAATACACCCTCACAGACTACTCCTAAAATATAATCCTAAAATTTTCTTTATGGTCCCATAAGCTACAGCACCCCCCTCCAGCAGGAAGTAGTAAGAGAAGCTAAGCCCAGATTCCCAAATATACCAAGCTGGCTTTGGAGATGGAATTGGCTCACTCCTTCTCTAAACCCAAACATATTACTAAAATAAAAGGTTAAGAGATTCTTGTGTCCTATATCAGAAGAGCCCTCTGATATGGGACAGAGAAAAACCAATATTTTTATTTAAAACAGGTTGATTACAAATGCAATCTCTTTCTAAAGAAGAAAAGGGGATAGTTTAGATATGATAGGATGAAAGGGTAGATTAATGAACCTACTTTTAAAGAGTAACAACTTGTTTAAAAATGTTTTAAATTGCTATAGATTTTAGTTTACTGATACAAGTTCAAACTTAATTTTGTTATACTGTACATATATTTCTACTCTAGTCTGAGGTATTATGTTTATGTAACTCATTTAGATTGTAATGGATAATTAAGAAATACAGATTAATAATTAGTCTTCTATGGTAGTCAAATTTGTAGCATGTTATTTAAGTTTTCTAGGTATACATAGATATATTTCAGATAGATAGGTAATCTTCAAACACTTCAAAGACCTACAGAATATGGCATTTAAAATTTTTAAAAATTTAGACTTTCTAGATAGTGAGACATGTCTGCTCCTGGCAGCACCATATTTACTTCAGAGAGGAGGATGGTCATCAAAGATACTCTATATAGAGTTTATCTTCACCTTGGCAAAAATAGCCATTTGGGCAAGAAACTGTTCTTGCCTGGACTGCTTGATCTACTGGACATGCAGGACCCATAGAAAAGTGACCACTGAACTTTGCTTGGCAAAATGGTCCTTCAAGGTTCCTGCTTCTCAGAGGAAACTGCCAGATATTCTACAGGACACAGAGAGAAATGGCTGAGAGGCTCTAGGTCTGTGGGCTAAAGACAGATGCCCCAACTTTACAAAAGAACTTTGGATGACTGTTCAGGCTGCCAGCTGTCTCTGTCTACTCTCACAAGACTCTCGAAAGTTGCTTGCATCCTTCTCCCATTTCTCAGGTAATATTATATCCTTCTGAGACTTTGATGTAGTTGAAGACTAGATAGTTATAATTTCCTTAGTTAGGATAAAAGATAAGTTAGATATAAAACCTTAGACTCACAAATATAAGATAGATAGGATATCTTCTTTAATTATGCCAAATACAAATAGACTAGATATTATAAATAGACTAAATATTGTAACTGCAATTCTTGTTAGATAACTGTTTTGTTATATGTAATTTTACTATACTATGTTTTATATATTTCTACTAAAGTTAAAATCTCCCTTTAAAAAACAAAAAACAAAAAAGCAAAAAAGGGGAAGTTCTGTGGGATGTCCTGTATGTTGTGAAAAAATAAAATGCTGATTGGCCAGTAGTCAGGCAGGAAGTATAGGATAGATGGTACAAACAGAGAGGAGAGGCTGGGAGGTGGAAGTCTGGAGGAGATGCCAGCCTGTCATCCGGGGAGCATCATGTAAAGGCAGCAGGTAAAGCCATGGAACATGTGGTGACATATAGATTAACAGAAATGGGCTGAGTATAAGAGTAAGAGCTAGACAATGGTAGGCCTGAGCTAATGTCTGAACAGTTTAAATAATATAAGCATCTGTATGTTTATTTTATAAGTGGACTACAGGACTGCCAGGGTTGGATGGGACCTGGAGAGAAAAACTCTAGCTACACTATTGGACTTGGATAATTAAAATATCAATAATAACAATTAAATATATTTAAAATAGTATTATATGGACCACAAATTCTCTATATCATATATATACATATATATACATATATATATATATATGAGTTAATAATGTCTACAACCAAGTACAATGTATCAATCTGTACACTTTAATAAAAAAACAAAATTTTGCTCTTGTTTCTATTTTAATATGGTGGTGTTGTGTTCCCCGAAATATTGTGCACTCTAATAAACTTATCTGGGGTCAGAGACAGAACAGCAACAATACTAAACATAGAGGATAGGCAGTGGTAGCACATACCTTTAATCCTAGCATTCCAGAGGCAGAAATCCCTCTGGATCTCTGTGAATTCAAAGCCACATTGGAAACAGCCAGGCATGGAGACACATGCCTTTAATCCCAAGTAGTGAGCCTTCAATCCCAGGGAGTATTGGCAGAAAACAGAAAGATATATAAGGCGTGAAGACCAGAAACTAGAAGCATTTGACTGGTTAAGCTTTTAGGCTTTTGAGCAACAGTTCAGCTGAGACCCATTCTGGATGAGGACTCAGAGGCTTCCAGTCTGAGGAAACAGGATCAGCTGAGGAATGGGCAAGGTGAGGTAGTTGTGGCTTGTTCTGCTTCTCTGATCTTCCAGCATTCACCCCAATAACTGGCCTCAGGTTTGATTTTATTAATAAGAACTTTTAAGATTCCTGTTACATCTTAAGATGTTCAAATTCTCCAGTTAAATTCTGAAGATTTGTCATTTGCCAAATTTCACATTTAGTCTCATGATGAAGTAAAATCAAATATAATATAGACTATTCTCTCCTGTCCTTTATTATATATATGTTATGTATTTATCTTCAATTTTCTGAAATTTTGAGTTCAAATAAATATAAAAAGAAAAATTAAATTATAGCAGCAAAGAAAGTTGAACTAATTTATAAAATAAGTGTGGGCCAAATTATTTTTTCTTTTGGTTGTGAACTGCATTGTCTGGACTAGAAAGGTATCGTTAAAGTTTCTCAGTATTTCTTAGTGAAGAAAGGCAGCATCAGAATTAGAAAACAAAGTAGAACCAGAAAAATAAAATATGTTTGCAAAGCTATAGTAACAGTAACATGAACCTTTGTCATTTATTGGTATCTATCTTTCTCAATCTATTTTTAGTCACTTTTAAAGTGCATTTAGTGAATTAGATTCTGGTTCAATATTGTTGTCTTCCTTGTTGTTTCAACTTAATGAACAAAAGATGTTTTTATTCTTTATTAATGTATTCATCTAAATACATGAATAAATGCACAAGTATATTACACATAATACATAGGTAAAATCCCAAATATAAATAAATAAATAAATGAATAAATGAATAAATAAATAAATAGAAATCTCCTATACCTTCTGTGTTTTTTGTAGATAATCAAAATACAATAGTAATTAATGTGGCAAATACGATTTAGATAAAAGGTTCAATTTAACAAGTTCAACTTAATAAAAAAAAGATAAGATAAAAAATACACTTTGACTAATTTTAAATATCCTGCTGCATCAGGCAATTACCTAAAGAGGATTATTCAGAGCTAACAATTACCATTTGGATATTATAGAAGAGGAACAAAATGACAAGATGGCAGTCAGGGATCCTTCACATTAGATGATAAATATCCCTGTTTTAATGTGTTCAACAGTAAACAAAAATATTTATTATGAAATATTGCTGTTGATCCAAAATACTAAAGAATTGTTAGTGACTGACAGAAACATCTCCATCATAACAGACATCAGAATACCAAATCACTTCTGTCTTAGAGCACCCAGGACCGCTAGTTCTGGGCAATCAAAGAACACAGTTGAAAGGATAACATGCACACACTAAATGTAATTAAGTTGCCTAGAGGATTCGAAATCTGGAAGTGTTTAAATAAAGAAGCAAACTGAATCCTAAAAGCTAAGGGAGGCAATTGAAGTTTACTAAGTGCCTGGGGCACTGTGCTAAGGACTTGCTTTTTCTTTATCATTTAATGGTTTACCATTAGCAAAGGTCATTACTGTCAGTAACAAAGTGGTTAATCCAGAATGTGAGCTATTTAAGTCAACTTTCCCTGACTTTTGCTTGAACCAGCCTCAAAACTTTCTCTCTCTAAGCTTAGATACTTTAAGGCACTGGATTTCTTTCCCATTAGCTTCTCATCTGCCCATAGAGGAACTCTCAAATGCTCTTAAATGTATCACACACTTTGACTTGTTACCAGACTCCCTTTGTCCTGCAATAGCAACAAATTCAGAGAGGGATGCCAGTGTCATTAAGGAGGAAGAGAGAGAGAGAAAGAGAGAGAGTGAGAGAGAGAGAGAGAGAGAGAGAGAGAGAGAGAGAGAGAGCACTTTGTGGAGAAGGATCCCCTTCTTCATGTTTTCACTCTATAGTGTGGAATCATTCATTACCTGCTGTATTCAGCTTTCTTGGAAGCAGATATACTCTGATTAATAAAACCAAGGAAAAGCAAAAATACAGTAAGTATACCTTGATTTATAAAAAATGTTAAATGCAAATCAAGAAGAAACTAAAAGTTGACCTTTCAAAATATTCTATTAATTACAAATCAATGAAGAATTATTATACAAATGCAATAAATAATGATTAAGTGTTAAGTAATTGCTTGTACCTTCCAAAAAACAGGTCTGTAGGGATGGCTCAGAGAGCAAACTCCTAGCTGCATAAGCTTTAGGACTTGAATTTGATTCCCCAGAACTCACAGGAAAACAGGGGTCATGGTGGCAAATTAGCAATGCCAGCTCCAGGGAGGCAGAGACAATACAATCCTGGGGACGTGCTACCCAGCCAGTGTAATTAAATTGCTGAAACCTTCAGGCAGTGAGAGACCCCCTCTCAAAAGTAGAGAGTGTCTAAAATACCAGACAATAAAATAATGCCTGGCCTTACTGTCTCCCTCCCTTTCTCTCCCTCTGTCTCTCTCCTGTCTCTCCTTCCCCCTGTCTTGTGCACATTTACCTGTTTCTCACATTTTTAAATGTGTCAGTCTTCATGACAGTGAAAATCCTTTTTAAACATTTTAATTAAAATAAAATTAGATCATTTTTCCCTTCCCTTTCATAACTCTTACACCTGCTTGTCCTTCCCCTCCAACCATTCCTCTCCTTACTACCTCTGGAAATTATGGCCCCTTTTTGATTATTGTTGTTACAAGTAGCCATATACATACCAGTAACGGATTCAGCAGGGGACTGCATTTTAACTCATTGCCTAAGAAACTAAGAAGAAAAATGACATACTATTGCCGATGGAAAATAACTTGGGTGAAATGTAAATTTTTATATTTCATTGTTTGGAAGCAATGCTGAAAATGAACTAAACATAAAATAAGTAAAAAATGGCTCTTTTTATATTGAATTGTGCATTTGAGGTTGGTACAAGTGAAGAGAATGATTACAGGGATCTGTAGAGCATTCCTGCAGCAGTATTAACACTAAAGATTTTAGCTTCTTAATTACTTGAGTCATTTTCCTACATGGTCTGAAAGATTTAAAAACATCAGATTTGATGAGAAAATTTTAGTTATGTTTTTCTTTGTCCAAAGTACAGAAAAGAAATAAATAATTAGCTATTGCTGCAGATTTTTAATTAAATAATTTGAAAATATAGATTGTGAAAATACTTTGGAACATACTCTAAGTTCTCAATAATATTACCTAATAGGATAGAATTACTCAAATTATATCTATTAAATAGCTTAATTTTTTGGTAGTTATCTAATCAAAACATTTTGTATTTTACACTCAAAATTTTTTATTTAGTAAGTATGTTTAGAATTTGTGTCAAAATCACCTTTGTAAATGCTTCTGAGATTTTTGGCTAAGATCAAGTATACAATTTCCCTTATAAAAAATTAAAATTTTATATTAAATAGTAAGTGGTAATTTTAAGTGGATACTTTCTGACAAACTTTATGACAGCTGTAAATAAATGATGTAAAATTAGAAATTAAGCTAATTGAATTCATATTATAAAAGTGCTAAAAACAAATGTATTCTATTTTTGTTTTCATTGCTATAATTTTTGACATATTTAAAATCATTTTACATATGTTTGCATATCATTAACTTCTTACAACCTATTTTCAATTGATACATTAAAAACTGCATTTATTATCACATATTTCCAAGTATGTAAGCACTATAATGCTATAAGATTATACCATAAATATAAGCCATTTCTGTTTTTTATATTTTTATTCTTGAAAATATTCAAAATTTTCTAGTCTTGATTTTATTAAGTGATGACATGAGTTAGAATAATACAGACAACAATCTATGTTTAAAACAGGTAAAGAAAGCCAAACACGGCAACCTCTCATATTACTCATGCTGAAGGGAATTGGTGTGAATTCCAGAAAGAAGGGAGGGTCTGAGACTTTTTAAATAAAAATGTGTTGATGTTGTTATTCTGGATAATTAGGTCATGGGGGTGTGTGTGAGTGAGTTGTCATATTCTCTACTTAGACACCAGTTGCTCTTGAAATCTGAACTGAAATAAAAAATACAGCAAATTAATTACATTCTCTATATGTGTCCTAGGTAGTTTATAAGATAATATATCTAATATCTATAGAAATAAATAATCATCACAATACAAATTGTCCCTCTATAAATTGCCTTATATATTATATATGTTATAAATTACCTTATATATCATATATATGTATATGTTATAAATTGCCTTCTACAAACTTGCTTCTTCTAAGTATCACTATTTTATTTTTGCTAATGAGTGGAACACTTTTTCTCCATAGCTGTTTTTATTCTCCAAAGCTTTGTGCTCTGAGTTATTAGAGCAATTAGCTGTACAACAAAAGGAGATAAACATGGAAACAGTTCAAGGCCAATGTGTTTAATGATTAGCCTCCTGTTTTGAAAGTGTTATGTATCATTACCTGTGAGTCACGACTCACTTGGTTAATGTAGGCATACAGGCACCTGCTTGCCCTCTCTTTCCACTCACACTTAACTGCAACCGAGAATGATGACCTACAACTGTTTACTCCATGACGTTTTTCAGAAGAATGATGTATAACATTTATTTTTAGAATTTTCGGAGGTACATTATATGAAAATACCATCTTATTTTAAGAAAAATACATTATTTTTTCAGAAATCAACCCAAATTTGTGTCTTATTAAAACTTTTCTCCATAGCAAGAGTTACTAATAACCTAGAAATAAATTGTAGTTTTACTAATGAGATATGAATTGATGACACAGAATGCTGTTATCTTTATTATATAATTGTGTCTATATATTCAGGTTACTATCATTTAGATACTTGCTATATATCAGGATAATTTTTCCAGATGTAAAAATACCAGCAAAGGAAAAGACATAAAATGGTAAATTTAAAAAAGCTTTCTGGACAATTCTAAATTGTTTTTCATCCTATTGTAGAAAGATTTTGACTGGTATTATTTATTCTCAAAATATGAATGATTTTAATTATTCTGAAAGTGAGTCTAGGTAATTTCTTATGTCAAAAGAAGAAAATTTTGCAGACCACAAACTTTGCCTAGGAAGGACAATGCTCGCTGAAGTCTTACAAATTCTAATTCTATTAATGGCTTAGTACATTCAGGCTGCTATAGCAACCAATCACAGACGGAACGAATTATAAGGAAAATACAACTACCCTCAGGACTCTGGAGCCAGTCCAAGACCCAGAAGCAGATAGTTCAGGAGCTGGGAAAATGGATGTTTTCTGTGTATAGACATCTGTGTTCTCTCCCTGGTGGGGAGGACAGGAGTTCTCTGTGGTCTCTTTAAAGGGCACTAATTCCACACAGGTGGGTGCCCTCCTTCATGACATAATTACCACCCAGACCTCTTTCCAATCTCATCACATCGACTCTGAAGATTTCAACACAATAACTTTAAGCAAATCACACAGGAGCAGGACATTACATCCAATTACACAAAAATTAGATAAATGTTATTATGTTAATTGACCTTCCTGAGGAAGTATGGTCAAGGTTTACCAAACTCAAACCTGGTATTTGCAAACAAAGAACTATGCCACTTGTTTTTAATGCATTTAGAGTTCATTTAGAAATGATCTGGGAAATATGAAATAAAGGATAAAATATGTAGCCTTGCTATCTGGATTCTAGTGGAGTACTTTTTTTTTTCTTTTTGTATCAAATGTAGCTTTTCTATTAAACGTCTTTCAGCATTTGGGTCAGGGAAACAGCATAGATTTAGCTTTTACCATCTTGTAGAGATTGAATTCTATTTTTATCTCATGATCCAATGAGCACATCCGAAGTTTTTTCCTATGAGAAGAGAGAGAGAGAGAGAGAGACAGAGACAGAGACAGAGACAGAGACAGAGACAACAGGGAGACATAGACAGATCTTAAAACAGAAGACAAAAGAAAATTTTCTTTTAAATGGTAAATTGTGTATTATTTTCCAAGCTTTGCCAGCCTGGAAAGGTAAAGACAGTACTGGGAGACTGGAAAGGAGTTTGTCTCCTCCACATACCCTGACTTTGAAGCTGAGGCTTTGTGAGTGTGTAGAGTTAGAATGCGTTGATTTTTCGGTATGTCAGCACTTTCTAACATCCACGTATGGATAGCCTTTAGGCTGCATCCAAATTATTGATGAGTTTCCTAATCTGCTTGTAGCAGAGCTTTTTCCAGGGCAAGCCTGTCTGTGCGCAGATATGTGAGTTCTCTGTCTTCAGAGGAAGGGCTTTTTAATTGACCCTGATCCTTGATCAATGGGCGTCTTTTCTTCTTTAGAAGACAGAAGAAAAACAAAAGAAAATTACTTCCCTTAATTTCTGTGGTTTGAACAACAAAGCCTCCCCTCTAGACAAGAAACAAAGCACGTCAAACAGTTCTTTTCTTGGTATAAATATGTAGGAAGAATTACTTGAAAATAATATTATATACATTAAAAGAAGTGATGAAAGTGTTAATGACAGCCTCAGCAAGGCGACTAATTTCAGTGAGTGATAACCATTAATGCTTTATTAAACATAAGGTTTTAATAAAGAAAACCACGTTAGGCCAGAGATCTAGGTGCAGTATTGGTAATAGTTTGGCATGCAGCCCATTAACTACAGCCATATGACAAATTCAGTTACAGTGGAGTGATGCCTGACAGGCTTTGGAATACACAGCATGCCAAAGGATTTTAGGAAGATTGAATCTCGCTAATCCTCAAGTTTTGAGAACCCAATAAAGAGGGGATGAGAAAGGAAAACACAATCATTGTCTAAATATAGCAGATGTGTTTCTGGACTGCAGTGTCCTGAAGCAGTGTATTGTGGACCTCTGAGGTACTTTGGGGTCTTAGGGCTAACTCAGAAGTAGAAAATTAAATGATTTTTCAAATAGCCATCAAAGTAAGTTGGATTATAGAAGGCAGTTTCCATGAAATAAAACCATGTTTTCCTACAGTCAATTTTATTCCTTTGTCTCTGAATGAAAAGTTAATTAGTTAGAAATAGATAGATCTTAGTATTTTCTGCAACAAATGTCACATGCTACAATAACCCTTAAAATAAACAAGTTTCTTTCATAGAAAATGTTTCTGAAATAATGTTAAAATCTAAAATTTCAGTGTTCTTTTTCATTGATTTTAATGAACATAAAACACTTCTTAGTATTTATTAATTTTGAGTGTAGCATAAGATTATCAGGAAAAAGTAGTTCATGAGGTCCAGTGTAATTACTTAACTGTTCAAGATAGTTTATAACTGAAACAAAGGGAAAGTGATCACCTGTTCTCAAGACATTATCCAAAGGGA
The DNA here is from genome assembly GCA_902168405.1 of Peromyscus aztecus. Classification (NCBI taxonomy): domain Eukaryota; kingdom Metazoa; phylum Chordata; class Mammalia; order Rodentia; family Cricetidae; genus Peromyscus; species Peromyscus aztecus. The sequence continues at coordinate 12,294 of CABHPQ010170829.1, forward strand.
AGACCTCAATGGACCACGCACATGTACTATGCGACTTACTACTCACTCAGTGTATCAAGGGTCTGTGCTGGAAGAACTTGATTGTGTTCTTTCAGAACAATGAGACAAAATAATACTGTCATTTATGCTGCAAATTTGGGTTTATAAACCATCTGAGGGAAGTGACTATTCTTGCATAACATGAAGAAAATTTATGCCATTAAAACATTGGTGAAAGCTGAGCTGTACAATTAAGCTTTGGTTTATAAGCTAAGGCACTACACACATGTCAATTCAAAGCTCACTATATAAAAACATATTGTCATTTATTTTATCTTTTTTTTAATTCACAGATTAAGTTGAAAGAATTGTGTATTAAAATTATGTTGAGATGTCTTTTTCTATCATTTGGCAAGTAGAAAGTTCCCCATTTCTGAGTCAGTATTGTCCCTGAGGGACTGAAGATTGCATTGCATGGTTATCTTCTGATTTGTATTAACATTTCTCAGGAATACAATTAAACAGTTTGTAATTGCCATTGTTTTCTCCATGGTGTCTCTGGTGATTTGAATGAGAACGGCCCCATATGCTCATATATTTGCTTGGTCCCAGTTGGGGAGCAGTTTTTGAAGGAGTAAGACATGTGGTCTTTGTGCCACTTGGGGTGGGCTTTTAGCTGTAAAAAAACAGCATCATTTCCATTTAGCTCTCCCTTTCTGTCTCACGCCTGTTGATCAGATGTAAGCTCTTAGAAAAAGCTGTAGTTCCAATCCTGCCTGCTGCTGCCATGCCTCTCCTGTGGCGATCTTAACACTTCCGAACTAGGAGCCCTAAGAAAAGCTTTTATTTATTTTTTATAGGTTGCCTCGGTCATGGTGTCTCTTACCAGCAATAGACAAGTAACTAATCAGTGTTTTTGTTTGTTTTGTTTTGTTTTGTTTTTTTTTTTTTGTAAATATGTGACAAATTCCGATATTGATTGCTGGAGCAATGGCTTAGAGTTGAAGAGCGCTGGCGGCGCTTCCGCCAGACATGCATTCAATTCCCAACACCATATGGTAGCTCACATTACAGGTAACTCTAGGCATAGAGGCTTCTATGCCCTCTTCTAACCTAGAGAGCACTGCATACAAGAAGTGTAGCACAGATATGTTGTAAGCAAAACATGCACTACATGAAAAAATAAACTTAAAAAGATTCTGAATTAACTATGATTAATAGTTACTATACTGTCTCAAAAATTATGAGCTCCCATATTAAAGTTTTAAATTACAGAAATGATTAGAATAAATATGTTCATGCAGTTCTCTATGCCAATTGATATATGTGATCAATTAAAAAGTTAATTTGTTACTGAGGAAAAATTCAGTAAATAGATCTAATTCTAAAGTTAAAAATAGTATTATCAGTATTACTTCTTGCAGTCTGCCTGTCTGGCAATCACTTCTACATGCTGAGCCCTCCTGCTGGTGATTTTCCTGTCTTGGCAGCTGAGTGTCTCCACTTGTGTGTGTGTGTGTGTGTGTGTGTGTGTGTGTGTTGCCTTCCAGCAGTGAACTCTGCTTCTAATAGAACTAAATTTCACTAGTGTATGCACAGCGACAAGCTTCTATCAGGTGGTCCAAATATCCAATTTTTTTCTAATTTTGTCTATATTTACTGAACTCTGTTTTCTTTGTTTTCTGTGGTCGGGGCTCAAACATTGCTTTGTGCATACTAGTCAGGCAATCTATCACAAAACTCCATCCCCAGCCCAGCTACCACTTTCAAATATCATCACAATAAATATTTAACACTTCAGGAAACTTTTTTTATAATTCAGAAATTAAGTATTAGCTTGATTTTTGTTTTGCTGAATAACAAATTACATTTAAATCTAATCTCTACTCTTCAAAGTCTATTCAGTGAAATTATTATATGTGATTTTCAATGAAGATAGACCATTATACTATTTGTAGTTCCATTGGCATGTATTAAAGTCCAAAACACAAGAATCGATCATAGATACACTGTTTTATGACATAAATTACAAGTTGTTTTTTTTTTATGTGTGCGTAATCAACGAGCTCTAGGACAGTGAGAGTCGTCTCAAAACGAACAAAAATCAACACACAAGGTGAAAAATTATTGAGTAATGGCTTTTGCGATTGATATTTGACCTTCACACTTCACACACACACACACACACACACACACACGAGAGAGAGAGAGAGAGAGAGAGAGA
>CABHPQ010170829.1:14596-49620 GCA_902168405.1 Peromyscus aztecus
AGAGAGAGAGAGAGAGAGAGAGAGAGAGAGAGAGAGAATAGGAAAGAAAGGGTAGCAACTTTGTAAAGAAGGAAACAGCAACACATACTAAGCACATTGTTCTCATCTTGCTTCTAAGTAACTTGCTTATCAAATCAATGTGATGTTTATTTTATTGATGTCTTTTATGACCACACATCTAAAAATTCACAGGGTATTCTTATGTTCCTTTGGAATTTCAGATATATGGTCAAAGTAGGCATCATTAACAAAAAATCTATTTGAAGTTCATTGTCACTAATTAAATGTCTGGCTTTTAGGAATCATTTCATTGAAAATATATATATATATTTGGCAGACAGTGTTTGGTTCTACCCTAAGTCTCTGAGCCATCTAGCTTCCAGTTTCTAATGATATTCTGCTATACTTACATATCATTGCCTAGCCCAATTGTCATCAGAGAGGCTTCTTCCAGCAGCTAATGGGAACAGATAAAGAGTCCCACAGACAGACATTAGGCAGAGCTCTGGGAACTGTGTAGAACACATGGAGGAAGAGTTGTAGGAGCCATAGGGTTCCGGGGCACAAGGAGAGCATGGCCCACAGAATCAACTAAGCAGGGCTCATAGGGGCTCACAGAGACTGAAGCTGCAATCACGGACCTGCATGGGTCTGTGCTAGGTCCTCTGCATAGATGTTATGGTTGTTTAGCTTCAGGATTTTGTGGGACTCCTAAGAGTGGGAGTGAAGCGTGTCTCTGACTCTTTAGCCTCCTCGCGGGACCTATTTCCTCCTACTGGGTTGCTACATCCAGCCTTGACATGAGGTTTTGTGCATGTTGTTATACTGCGATCAGCTGATATCCCTGGAAGGCCTGCTCTTTCCTGAAGGGGAAGGAGGAGCTGTGGATCTGGGGAGAGGGGAGAAGGGGGGAATGGGAGGAGCAGAGGGAGAGACAACTGCAGTCGGAATATATTGTATTAAAAACAGATTTAAAAGAAGGAAAAAGGAATGAAAAAAGAAAAAAGAAGTGCGACTTAAAAAAATAGATTTCAAAATTACGTTTATTTCCTGGACAATAGCTGAGGCTCTTCCCTTTATTCATTTCTCTCCCCTCATGTATATTTAGAGTAAACAAACCTGATACCTGCCAGTACCCTGTCACTGCTTCCTTAACCTTTGGACTGAAAGCCTCTGTTTAAAGAGCATTTAAGCGGAAAATTTTTACCTGCTCTATAGCAGAGCAGGCCAGAGTTGCTATGACATCCCTGAATCTTTCATAATCATATGGGACAATAAGAACTATAAAAAGAAAAGAAAGGAAAAAGAAAAAGGAAGAGGAGCTTTTCACAAGTACAGCTGTTTCTCAAATATCAAATATTTTTAAAATAACTGTAACAGTCATATCATAATATTAAATCATGATTTCAATTAATTTTATATGCTTAAGAAATCTTTTTGTAATTGGTCCACAGTACAGGTTTTATCACCTGTTATCCAGTGATGTGAACATCATCCTGGCAAATCACCGTGGTCTGTGTGTATCCTAGAACTCTGTGAATATATAAAGAAGAAAGTATATCTATACAAAGCAGATACCTAGTTTCATGTTGAAAATACACTTTCCTAGCATAAGAGTTAACATAGGAGGGGATGAGTCTGAGAAAACTGAGTGACTACATAACCAGACTGTCCTTGAACCCTTGAAAACAATGCCTATATAACTGTGCAGAATCAGTTCCAAAACCACAGGCAAATTACGTGTGATTTGGCATTTTTTTCTTGAAAAATGTTTACATATCTATATCTGTACAAAACAATGATATAAATGTTTGTTTAAAAAGGTAAATAAATAAATATGCTTTTTTGTTTGTTTAAAAAGGTAAATAAATAAATATGCTTTTTTATGCTTCTAAAAAAAAGAAAAGAAGAATATTCCTTGTGGACAAATGCTTCTATTTCAGATCATTCTAGATCAGATCTATTCTGAGGACATCGCTCTTGATGCCTTAATAAGAATGAAGACATCACAGATAATTCAGCAAAAAAGGGCAACATAACACATTGTTGATGCTAACTATACCTATGTTATCTCTGTGACAGAACCCAGAGCAATGATAAAGATATCTACACAGTGGTCTAAACTTGAGTAAAATGCTTTGCTGTAACTGACACAGGAAGGGAATTTTGACCTCTAGAGCACATATACATGAACTCCTGAGCAATTCAGGTTCCTATATGCAGCAATATTAGGTAATAAGAAAGAATTTTAGAGAAATAGGTATAGGAATTTCTACAAACTTTATGTATAGTAACATCTACTACAAAATATTAAAAATTGGGGGATGCGAAACTCAGGTAGACAGTATAATTTGCTTAGTTTGTGTCAGTCAGATATTTTTCCTTCATTACTTTATTATAGAATAAATTTGCTTATGTAGCATGGATACACGAATAGGAAAATCTCCTGCAGTCAGTGAATTAGGGTGGCAGAGCTAGCATTCTCCTACACTGATTCGATAACCACTTCACATAAACGTAGAAGTTACAGCCATGCTGTCGTGAGTTTCACATAGTCCTCTTTTCATTTCCTTGTGGGATGGCAAAAGAAAAGACACTTGCTGGGTTGTCCTCATGCATCTGTGTCAATTGATAATTGTGAGCCACAGTAGAAACTCCCAACTCACACAGATAGGCTAAGTTCCCAGAAATCCTTAGTGTGTCTGTCTAGGTTACCCAAATAGGCTAGTAAAGAGGGCCACCAAAACAAAGCCTGAGAACAAGCAGAGTCAATGGGTTGTTTCATCTTGTGCTGGTGCTGGTATTTAATGAACGAATACAAACCTGAGGAAAACTTATAGTAACAGGGAACATTGCTTGCTCATTAACCAATTTGCCATTCTACATTAAGTCTTATTGGATATTATGATAGTCACAAAATTGATTGGATTTTATGAAAAATATAAAACCTCTAGACAAAACAAATGGTTATAAACAATGTAAGCTTGAGAACTCATTCCTTTTCCTTTATATAAGATATTATCTACTTATCATAAACTCCTAATGGTAATCTTATCTGTCCAGGTGTAAATGGACAGTGATCATTCTCTGGCTGGCAAAATCCATACATACTCATAACTTGTGTAACAGAGACATGAAGGTTACCATTGAAAATTTATTTATACACCTCAGCAACTTGGATGTGTGAGTATCTTAAATTCCAAGGTGCTGTTCTAGATAAATATTTAATAGGGCTATTGAGTAGATAGTTTCCCATTTCTTTATTCAGGTAAGTACTGTGGGGTACATTTTTAGTGGTATGTCGGAAGGGTCTGTAGTTCAATTGCCAGTGAAATAAAGGTTAATGTGAGGATAAGGTTATTGGTTTGGGATCAGAAGGATCGACTGGTACATACTGGATTCAATGGCTACATATATATGTTTATCCACATGATACTCATTCCTCCAAACCATTTCAGTCCTGATTTTGGAACCACATTAAATAATTAGGCCACAAGAAAATAAACATCCTGGTAGGTTCTGCTTAATCGCATCTCAGACTACTAATTCTGTTAGGTTTACTCCATGTGTCATATTATATAAAGAAGTCAAGAAGGAAAAGTCCTTGAAATATAAATACCATTTTTAATTGCATGGTAACATACTGTTATGCAGAGGAGACATTTTATTAGTCAGTTCTACATTTATTAGTTTATGGTCAAAAGAACAAACACTCATTGATCAACTGGTATTTGCTATTTGTAAATTCTACTGTAGTGAGCAGGAAAAAATTGCTTGGATAGAGCTTAAATGTTTTTAAAAGCCATTGAAATTACTGTTTCAATACAGAGTATCAGTGAATGATGTGACCTAGAACAAGAGTGTCCGGGTGAATACTTAATTGTAATTGTTTAAGGAGCTGAGAAGCATGGTTTAGAGCCAATGGCCATGTCAGAGGAGCAGCAAGTGGCAAGTGAAGTTTGGGAAGTCGGTCTACTAGGAAGTAAAGCACTGATGGATGAAACAGGCAAGGCCCTGAGGGCTTCAGGTCCAGAATGTCTCTTGCTACTGCCATGTCATTACATTTGCTGCTGCCATTTTTCTCTGGTATGTGGCATGGTGTGAAAGGGTGTGGGAGGATTGCCACTGCCTTTCATGTGCTGTGATTTTCTCGTGGAAATATCCCGTTCTACTGGTCACTTTTACCTGTGGATTATTATGATGATTATTTTCTCTTAAGCTGTACTGTTTAACTGAAGCAATGATTGTATACAATAATAATGTTAGATTAAATAGAATTTTTATGATTGGAGGTTTTTAATAAATATAGTAAGGGATTATGATAGAGGTTAGTTTATTGGGAAAACTAATATAGGTAAAAGCAAGATATGGTGTTGCCTCTATCCTTCGTAAAGCAGGGGCTGCAGAGGATAGAAAATAAGAACAAGGAGGTAAAATTTTTGAGTTTCTCTTGAGGAGCCATCTAAACTGTGACTTAGATAAATGATTCAGTGAAACAATTGAGTCCCAGAAGCCCAACCAGCTCAAGTTAATTTAATCTTAATGTTGGGAGATGTGTTCACAGGTTTCAGTGTGCATCATAGCTAAAACAAAGCTTTAAATAATAATGTAAGGGTTAGGTGAAGATGCTTTTGTTAATGGCTTTGAGGTTAAAAAAATCTTTCAAAACAATTTAAAGGCATACTTTTAAAAGCTGAGTGAGGAACTCATTGAGGTCAAGGAGCAGAACAATGTTAGCCTGGCTAGTGCTGGCTGACATATCTTTCTTGTTAGGGTGGGTTGATGACCAAAGACATTGATTAATTCCTTGTACCCATTTCTGTCCTTTACTTTTTGAAATCAAAAACTGTTGATGAATGGGTATGCATCCTGAGGATTTAAAGTAGAGATGACTGATTGTTTTTCATATATAAAAGTTTAGATTTGTGATTCTTCAAAGATTTCTTATAAGATAATCTTTTGTGATAAGTAATGAAATGATTGGTCCTTTTTTTTCTTTTTTTCTTTTTTTTTTTTCATAACTGTAAAATGCAACCAGCCAGCAAAAGAACAGGTTGAGAAAAATACCTTGTTTGTTTACACTCTATTTATCCATAACAAGTTGCTTGGGCATGAACGTATGTGGGTTCTTGGGACAACCTGTTTTTCACCTGTGTTTGTAAAATGTTTAATCATGTAAGGGATATGAAAAGTATGTTGTTTTTTACTTGTATTTATTGTAATCATTCACTTAAAAATAAAATATACCACATTATAATTTTATCCTGCTTGAAAGAATTTGCTGGGATATATAAACAGTAAGTGAAAAAAAATAAAGTTAGTTAGAAGGAAAACATCAAGAAACAGACAGAAAAGATAGATCTTGATAGAAGTAAGAAAAGAAATAAAGAGATGATGATAGAGAGACCCTAAAGTGTGTGTGTGTGTGTGTGTGTGTGTGTGTTTGTGTGTGTGTGTGTGTGTGTGTGTGTGTGTGTGTGTGTTCTCCTTTTCATCAGTCCCAGAGAGTTAAGTTTTGCCCCCTTTGCTGGCCTCAGAGAGTTAAGGTTTAGAAATTTCAAGTTGAGTGATTAGTTCATCACCTCCAAGGCTTCCCCATCAATCCCTGAGCTTCTGAATGCTCGTCCTCATGGCAGTCCTAATTTGCTATCTCCCTTATCTTAGCAACATCATAAGAAATTTTTGGTAACTCATCTGATGTGTAATTGTTTGAATGTGAATGCTCCCCCTCCTTAGACTCATGTATTTGAATACTCGGTTCTCATCTGTTGGAACTATTTGGGTAGGATTAAGAGTGTAACTTCATTGGAGGAAGTATGTCACTGGGAGTGAGTTTTGGATTTCAAAAGGCGTTATCATTACCAGTTAACTTTCTGCATCCCAGTTGTGTCTCAACACTTAAGCTTCAGTGACTGCTTCAACACAATGTGGCCTACCTGCTACAATATTCCCCACTCTGGTGGACTTGGACTCACCCTCTGAAACCATAAGCCACAAATAAACTCTTTCTTCTATAAGTTGCCTTAGTCATGGTCTTTGTCATGGTAATAGAAAAGTAACCAAGACAAAATGTACAGAGGTTTTTTTTTGTTGTTGTTGTTTTTCATTGTGTTTTGTTTAATTTCGCATTGAAAAAGTCATCTATGAGAAGTAGCTAATGTAACAATATTAACACACACATACACACACACACACACACACACACACAGAGAGAGAGAGAGAGAGAGACAGACAGACAGACAGACAGACAGACAGAGAAGCACATGTACTCACTTCAAACGTATCCCTATATGCTTTGGAAGTAGGTCATTAAAACTACTTCCATTCCTGAATCCATTCACCATCTTAATTTAGGTGAGTTTCCTTGCCTGGCGCTGCTTTGTTCCTCCAAAGCAATGTATTTCTTTTGACGAAAATCTTGACAATTAGTTTTAACTATTAAGAGGGGAAGGTATATAAAATGCTTTGTTCACAACTATTATGGAACAAGCAAGTCGTGTGAAAAGACTTGTGAGGTATCATTTTGCTTATTTTTTAAATGTTTGTAGAAGTAATTTTAAATGAAAGTATGGATGTAACAATGCAATGTCTGATTGAATTCAAGGCCTACTCTGACACTTCCTGGGTGTCTAAGAATGTAAGATTATACAGGACAGGGGTCTTTGGGGAATATAAATAGTAAAGTTCTGGTAAAGGAACTTAGCAATGAAATGACTCCTAATGACATTCTGTTATCCTCATGTCAGTGCCTTTCTCAGCCATCATTAGCGAAGTTTCCTTCTGCAGTAGATGGAAGCAAATACAAAGATTCACAGCCATCCAATAGGCAAAAAGTGAGATACTTTGGAACATTAGTTCTAAATAAGATGTCTGTATCAAATTCCACCCCTAAGGGATCAGGGAACTCTGTGGAAAAGGAGGCAGAAAGAGTGTAAGAGCCAGAGGGTATGGAGGACATGAAGATAACAAAGCCTCCAAAATGAAGCAGTACTGTGGCACATATGAACTCACAGGGACCGTGGCAGCATGCTCAGGGCCTGCACAGGTCTGTAGCAGAAGAAGTCCCAGCATTGAGAGGAGACGTGGACACAAGCACCAATCTCTAACCAAGAAGCTATCTCCCATTGAGAACCATTTTCAAATGAAAAAAATTTTTCCACAGAGTCTCACTGGAAACACAAACCGTTCTTAAGGGTAGGACTCATGCTTAGTAGTAGATGGCCAGCACCAAATGAGCTCAGTGTATCTTTACAGAATCTTAATATCATAATGTTTTGTGAGGGAATTTTTCTGCAAGCTTACAAGTCCTTTACATATATATTATAGTTTCAGGTTTTGTGTTTGTATGGGATTACTATGTTTGCAAACATGTTGAGCTTTTTCTTTATTTTCTGTTTGATATTTAGTTTTGTTTTCCTTTGTTTTATCTCATTTTATTATTAATCTCTAATTACCTATTGGTTTTAAAAGAAGAGACAGAAATGTATAGATTCAGATGGGAGGGAATGGAGGAGGACCTCAGAGGATTTGGAGGAGGGGAAACTGTAATCAGAACACATTGTATGAAAAAGAACTTTTTTCAGTTAAATAAAATAGGAAAAAAAAGTGTGAATGAAAATTTCATTTCTAGTATTTGGCTCATTATATATTTGGACAGAACATGTTCTGAGTTCATGTTTAGAGTGAGGATTTTTTTCTTGGGTTATATATATCCCCCATGTTTATTATCTATAAATCATGTAACGATTAAGTTTTCAGCTACGTGGCAACAAACAAAGTGATTAATGTAGGGAGTTTGAACTCCTTCCTTACAACCCCCACATGGCAACAAAAAATAGATTTAAAAATCAGGTTTGTAGATGAAGTTTCCTAGGCAACAATTAGAATTCAAAGGAATTCTTATGAATGTGATAGTGTAAAAATCCATTTGATACTTTTTTTCTTTAACAGAGTTTTTTAAGATTTTTAGTATTTTTTTTCTCAAGGACTCAAAATTCATTATTTGCTTCAAAATCAATATTTCAATAGAAGGAAGAGTTCCAAAGCACGGGGTTTTGCACAATGGTTTTCTTGCATCCCTATAAAACCAGCAAGTTCTCTCAACTGTTGAGCTATCTCTCCAGATTCTGAGACACTAAAATTCAAATCATTGAGATGACACATTTTCAAAATACTTTAAAACAGAAGATTCATGAGTGTTTTACATAAAATAATCTAATACTAGAAAACTGAATTGACTATTGCCTAAAGATGCTAATTAAGAGACTGGAATGACCTATGTTAGAACAGCAATAATATAGCAAAGACCTGAGTTGTGGAAACACTGCATAGATTGAAAGTAAGAGTTGCACACCTCAAATGAAGATTTGTCAATCTTCTGAAGTAAAAACAAAAACAGAAAAAGAAATAAAACATTAGTTCAAAATGACTAGCTGTTCTAGAGCTACTTCAGAAACTTTAATTTAGTTACCATGACTGTTGTGGCATTAATAACTGTCCTAGTTAGATTTGTGATAAACACCATGATCAAAACAATTTACCAAAAGAATTGTTTATTTGAGGCTTACTGTTCCAGAATGATTCCATTAGCTCCTATCCCTACCCAGACATTGTCAACAATTGGGATTTCAGATTTTTGATTCTGGAGAATCTGGGAAGTGTCTTATTCAAAACACCATGTTCACTGTCTTAGTAATGTTAACTGTCAACCAGGCACACCCTAGAGTTCCCTGTGACATACATTTCAGTTGTAGAATATCTAGATCGTACTGGTCTGTTGGTGATTGCTTTCTTTGTTGTTTATTGTTGCTGTATGAGGACCCAGCCACTGGGAGCACCATCATTTCTGCATTAGTCATTCCTCGACCTTATAGGAAAGGTAGGTGAGCATGATTCTGTGAGCTTCTAAAGGAATAATCATTAAAAAACCACAATATCATAAAAAAACCACAGTATAATAAACTAACACATTTGAACAGGATAAAACAAGCAGAAAGAAAGAAGTCCAAGAAAAGGTACAAAAAACAACTGTAGATGCAGAGACGCATTCCTTCACACTTTCAGGAAACCCATAAAAGATTAAATTAGAAGTCATCATATATACACAAAATACCTCTGGATAAAAGAGAGAAAGAAGTTAATACATATGTATATATGTAGCCATACGAATTATATACATATTAATATGCTTATATTAATATATTATATATTATATATTATTATATATAAATAAATATACATTTGTTATATATAATATATTGTATAATTTTATATATATATATATATAATAAAAATCTAAGAGAAAAAATTTAAAGCCCTGACGTGGAATTAAGACACAAGAAACCTCCAAAGATGCTGTTGACTTTGTTTTCTGTTAGCTATCTATTTCTGGGCATGCAATCTATCTTTAGAGTAGTCTGTTTCCACAGTTATCGACTCCCTTGGAGGAAATTAAATTTCTATTTCCAAGTGGTAATCAGTTGGAGAAAGCGTCTGGTTTAGGGACGGAAACATGCGTCCACTTCTGCAGCTCTTGTCCGTTTCTGGTGCGGATCCATGCAAGTCCAGCGCACGCTGCCTAATTCTCTCTAAGTTCCTATGCTTTTCGAACCTGTTCACTTAGAGGGCGTTGCTTCCTTGGTGTTGTCGTCTCCTTTAATTGTTCCACTCTTTTCCTCTCCTCTTCAGAGGGCTCTGCAAGCCTTGAGGGGAGGGATTTGTTGGAGACATCCTGTTGACTGCTGAGCATTCCAAGGTCTCCGACCCTCGACCCTCTGCATATGTAGATCTCTGTATTTGGTCCCATCTTCTGGAGGAGGAAGCTTCTCTGGTGATGGCGAAGTAAGGCACTTATCAACAAGTATATCAGGTTGACATTGTGAGATACTTCGTTGCTACATTCTTTTAGTAGATCAGAAGTATTCCATTTTACTCGGGGTCCCTGGGCTATCTAGTGTCATGTTCTTGGTCACCCAAACAGTGTTGCCTATGGGTTTCTTCTTATGGAGTGGGGCTTAATGGTTGTTACTCCCCTAAGCTTACTGCCACTATTGCCCTAGCATATCTTGCTGGCAGGATATCACTGCAGATAGAAGTGTTTGTAGCTCGGTAGGTGTTTTGCTTTTCAACTTTGATAGTATGTAGTGTACCTTCCTGGACTAAAGATGCTAGCATATAGGGGTGAAGGATCTATACAGGAAGGAACTCGACATCTCTATGTTCAATGAGTTGTATAGGTCTTCAGCAATAGGGTCCTGTCTGTAGAGATTAGTCTATAGTTTTAGCAACAGTCTTGGTTACCTGGGGGTTCCTGTGGGATCCCTTTGGCCAACAACTCAATAGATATAACCCAATCCAGTAATAGAAGCTTCATCTGGTGACAACAAATAGCCAGTTGGGGTTCTGTTTCCAATTTTATTTGGTGATTTCATTTAGATCACCATATATATATATATATAAATTTTTATATATATATATTTATATATATATATATATATATATTAGGTAGCTTCTATTGGATTAGGTTTCCATATTATGTCTCAAATTATAAATAATTTTATATGACTCTCCCCATAATTCCTCCCTTGTTCCGATCCCCCCACTTCCCCACTTGATCTTCCCACTCCCACCCAACCCCTTCTGTCCATACCTAGCTAATCTATTCTATTTCTCTTTCCTAGGGAGATCTATCTGCTCCCTAAATCCCTTGTTCTTTAACTTCTATGGTACTCTGGATTGCATCTTGGTTATCATTAATTTAGCAGCTACTACTCATATACAAGTGAATACATGTCATATGTATCGTCCTTGGCCTGGGTTATCTCATTTGCGATGATTTTTTGTTTTAAGTTCCATTCATTTACATGTGAATTTTATTATTTATTTTTTTACATAGCTGAATAATACTCCATTGTATAAATATACCACATTTCCTTTATCCATTCATTTTTTGATGAATATCTAGATTACATCAAATTTCTTGTTATTATGAGTAGAATAGCTGTTAGAAAATATTATTTTAAGGTGTGTTACTTTTGTTTATGTTGCATTTGTTTAACTCTATGTAGCTGTGCTTCTTTGCCTATCTAAAACACCTGATGGTCTAATAAAGAGGTGAACGGCCAATAGTGAGGGAGGAGAAAGGATAGGCAGGACTGGCAGGCAGAGAAAATTAACAGAAGGAGAAATCTGGGGGGTGGGGGGAAGGAGGAAGGAGGAAGAGAAGGAGGAGGAGACTCCACAAATCAGCCAGTCAGTCACACAGCCAGCCACAGAGTAAGAGTGACAGTAAGATCTACAGAATCAAGAAAAGGAAAAAGCCAGAGGCAAAAGGTAGATGGGCTGATTTAAGTTAAGGAAAGCTGACTAGAAACCGGCCAAGCTAAGGATGGGCATTTATAATTAAGAATAAACCTCCCTGTGTGATTTATTTGGGAGCTGGGTAGTGGGGTACCCAAGAACAAAACCAGCCAACAACAGAAAGCAATGAACGTGGTTGAACAACTCTTTGCGATAAGATGAAGCCTCCTTTGGCTATATACCCAAGAGTGGTAACGCTGTGTCTTAAGGTAGATTGATTAACATTTTCCTGATGTATGGCCAGTCTCATTAACATCGATAGTGGCTGTACAAGTTCACAGTTCCACCAGCAATAGATGAGTGTTCCTACCGTTCCACATCCTTGCCAGCATTACCTGGCATTTGTTTTAATTATCTTGGCCATTCAGAGCCCTATAAAATGAAATCTCAAATGATGGGGAAGATTTTAGTTTATGAAATGAAATCATGGTATGCCAATCAGTAACAACCTTTGCTGTTTGTATGTACTGGTGTTAATAGTCTGCAGCTCATAAATTCTCAGACCTTTAATTTGAATATATATATTCTCAAATTTTAATCTGACACATAAAATTTCTTTCAATGGTTGGAAGAAGCACCGCTCACTAGGATTCTCACTATTTATTAGAAATTCTTAACATTTCACGTATAAGGCATTCAATATGCGAAGCAATTATTGTCACATTTAAACACTCATGAGTTCCTCAAAAGAGATGGGAGAAACGAATCTGGGCTTCACTTAACAGATAAAAGTAAACAAGGGCAATATTCTAAAATATCAGGATATCAGACCATCTGGGTCTGGGAATTTCAATGAACTAGACACAGAACAAGTCACCTCAGTGATGATGGTGAGAAAATACCTGGGAGAATTCTTAAGAAGGGGTTTAAATTACAGGTTAGTTCTACATAATAATAGTCAATGATTCTCTGCTTTTGTCATAGAAAATAGGTTAGTTGCCAGATTAGCCAAGGATGTAACAGAGAGCTGCACAGGACAGATGGGATTCCCGAAGGGGAAAAAAAAAAGAAAGAAAGAAAGAAGAAAGAACAAAACTCCACAGTTTCAGGGACATTTTGGTGAAACCTTTAATAATATGAACAGAGGCTCAGAGACACAATGAGCAGTATAACTAAGAGAAACTCGAACCATTTCTGTTGTCCAGAAGCAGCAAACTTCCAAGTGATCTTTTACAATAAAAGTGCTACAGTGTATGCAGGGAGAAACCCAGAGTTCTCTAACCCTGCAAGCTTGAAAGATCCTCAATATGGACATACACACAGTTCCCAATTCAACCCATAGTAATATTGTATTTTCTAGACATTGACTTATCCCTTATTATGTAATTTTTATAGAAACACAGCACAGAATTTGCTCAGTCTTGCAATGCTACTTTACAACATAAATTTTAATGTAGCAGCAGTCATTTAGTTGTAATATGTTTATGCACATACCATTTAATGTAAAAAATATGGGAAAGGATTCTGGGATATATATTTATAGTTCACTTATTCATCAAGTAGTAGCTCACTAGTATCCATTATTTACCAGACATATAATACAGAGGTTTTAAATATAAAATTTGTTCAATTTGTGGCCCATAGACAAAAATTAATATTTAATAATTTACAAATATCCCTTGTTCTTTTTTTTATACCCCATATGTTTTACATCTGTGAAAGGCTAGTAAACAAGAGTCTACAAGTATTTCACAAATGATGAATGGATGCATCATACTTTATATGATTTATGGAACCTGAAATAATGTTTTAAACTTGAGACTCATTTGACATTTCTTTAATTTTCTCTATAATCTTTTAGTTTACTGTCTTGTCACTTGATCTTAGCCAAAAGGCTGAGAAGTGATGTCAGCCATACATTCACTGAGTAGTCTCTATGGGATGTGTAAAGTTCCCTATTTAATTATCACTTTGCCCAATGATGATAAAGGGTGATACATGGAGACAAGATAAATGCTCTTATTCAGAATAGGATTTAAGGGTTCATATTCCACAAATTTACAACTAAAGTGTATGGGCAGTGACATTCTTGCTAGTTAGACATGGAGACAGGAATGAGTGATGTAGGATATTCTTCATTTCATCAGGAAGCAAGGTAAAAGACCTGGTGACCAAGTATAACCTCCAAATTTATGTACAAACCTTTTCCTCCATTTAGGCCCCATCTCCTGTGATTTTCATCATCTCCCAGACCTGCACCACCAACTGGAAGTCAAATAATCAACACATTGTCCTACAAATACATTTCTTATGTAATGAGACTCATTCTTGTTCTTGAATCCTTTGCAAGTTGTGTTTTTCTGCTGAAGGGTCTATGGAGGATTTTCAGTTTGGTTCCCAAGTAGGAATGGTTAGAGTGAGCACTAGGGTTCTTTTATTACACAAATTTCATCAGCGTTTGTAATAGAAGAAAAGTTCAAAAGCAAAAGAGTACTGGAGTGTCTTTCTTTTGTGTCCTTTTCTGCTATGAAGGAAATGTTTTGTTTTTACTCTTTCTTTGTTTTCTATTCTGTTATAAAATTTTAGTTTATTTCAACATCATTCAACTTGAAACTTGAATATAAAGATAGAGTCAGTTTGTATGTTGGGTCAAAATAATTCTCCACTCAGGCAAACAGTCCTGATTATCTATATAAGGACGTGCTTGTTAACTATCTCTGATAAAATCTATTCACCCTAGTCATAGTGGGTGTTATAGAAACTGTCATTCACTGCTGGTGGAAATGTAAGTTAGAAATTAGTCCAACCACTATGGAAAACACTGTGAAATTTCCTCAAATTGTTAAACATGGAGATTCCTGATGATCTAGCTTGCCCCTCTTGGAAAGCCAAGCTTTCTTCCTACAGAGACACCTCGAAACCCCTGCTTATTGCAGCACACTTCACAGTAGTCCAAATACAGCTAAGGTACCAATCAACAGAGAAGCAGATGAAGGAAATTTGGTATGTTTGTCTTAGGATTTTTATCAATATGATAAAGACCATGACCAACTAAAAGCAACTTGGGAAGACAGGAACTAGTCCATCTAATACCTCCAGGTAACAGTTCATCCCTGAGGGAAGTAAGGGCAGGAACTCAAGAAGGAACATAGCAGCAGGAATTCAAGCAGAAACCATGGAGGAATGCTGCTTACTGGCTTGTTCAGCATGATTTCTTATGACTCCCAGGAGCACTGGCTGAAGGGTGCTACCATCAGAATGGGTTGTGCCCTCCCGCATAAACCACTAATTTTAAAATGTCCTGTATTGTGTTCTCCAAAATATTGTGTACCCTAATAAACTTATCTGGGGTCAGAGAACAGAAAAGTCACTAGATATTTAGGATAGGCAGTGGTAGCACACGCCTTTAATCCTAGCATTCCAGAGGCAGAAATCCATCTGTTCAAGGATACAGCCAAGCATAGTGACTCATGACTTTAATCCCAGAAAGTGAGCCTTTAATCCCAGGGCATGATGGCAAAAACAGAAAGATATATAAGGCATGGAGACCAGACACTAGAAGCATTTGGCTGGTTAAGCTTTTAGGTCTGAGCAGCACAGTTCAGCTGAGAGTCATTTGGATATGAGGACACAGAGGCTTCCAGTCTGAGGAAACAAGATCAGCTGAGAAGTTGGCCAGGTGAAGTTACCTGTGGCTTGTTCTGTCTCTCTGATCTTCCAGTGTTCACCCCAATACTTGGCTCCAGGTTTGATTTTATTAATAAGATTCCTGCTACACTGCAAGCTTGACTATATCTGAATCCTACGGAGGTATTTTTCAAGTTGTGTTTAAAAACCCTCTCTTACCCATTTGCCTTACTCTAATGATCTGACTATAATAAAACCTTCTTTTTCCTCTTGCTGGTGAAATCTATAGCTTATTGAGATTTGGGCAGATCAGAAGTTTCAATACAAACTTGAATAAAGCAACACTTTTTGGGAAGTGAGATGGAGCTTTAGATGTATATACCCAAATGCTGGAGAGTGAAAGAAGACAATGCCAGCTTCTTCAGTGTAATGCTCCCACTTTGTCACTTTTTATTTCTTTGAAGTGAGGTGCTTAAAAAGCTTCCCTGCATCTTTAGGCAGCAGGGTCCTGGGGCAACAGGACCTGAAACTACTGGGCACCAAGACAGACACTGAGACACTGGAATATATTTCTGTAAATGTCAGGCTGGCACCACTCTTTTCAGCTCTCCCAACACTGTACAAGGTAACTTTGCAATCAAATTAGTGTGGATGCATTTCCTTTACTCCAGGTAAAGCATGAGTGAAACCTCCAACATCATAAACGGAAAACAACAGTGACTTTAAACATCTTGCAAAACAGTACAAAAGCAATGCCTTGTTTTGTGGGTTCATACATACATATTTATTTGAAATTTAGCTCTTATACCTGAGTTAAAAAGATAGATACATCACCATCATCTACATTAGTGTAGCAAGATAAATTTACCCCAGCTTGTAGTTTTTATCTTGTTTGAATAAGGATTTTAAGACTAGCATAAGAAAATGCCATATTTTCAGGTTTTTCAGACTATATATCTCATTTAATATAAACTACACAATTATGAGAAAGAGAACACTTTTTTATTTTAATGGAGTATGTGTTCTATTCCTGAATTTATACCACTGCCACAAATATAAAATGCCTTCAGCTATTTAATTCTGGTATACTCAACCTATTTATTAAAATATTCTGTTTCAAAATTTATATCACTTTGCAGTAACACATTTGTTGTAGTAACATTTGTAGAAATTATATTATAAACTAATGTAATAGGCACAGAATTCTGCTAATGTTTTGAGAATTAAGTCACAAGGTAATGTTATCACACTGCATTATGCTAAGCGTTTTCTTCTCTAGCACTGTCAAACATGTTACTGGCAGCAGCAGTTTGGATTTGTTAACTCACGTCTACAATTTTTCTTCAACACAGTATTTTTCACAGATTAACAAAAGGAAAATATTGATTCTAATAGTTTTTTATATTTGGAAAAGCAAATCTCACCACAATATTTTCAGATATCAGAAATATCCACTGAGTAATTAAATCATCACATTACCTTTTGTTAACCTAAAGTATCTTTAGCCTTTTTTTTTTTTTCAACAATATCAATAGCTGCTTCTGAGAAGGAAGTATAACAATTTACATGATAAAATTAAAGTGAAATCGATCAGATATTTACAAATATGTCTCACAAAAATACTATAAACAATAACCATAGCTTTTGTGTTTTTTGGGACTATTATCAAAGCTTAGAGTTTTCACCCAGGCTTGTTTGAACTATGAATCTGTACACGTACTAATTATCTGTTACAAAATTTCTCCAGTCCTTTGGAGGGAATTAAGTAGGCTGAGCATGCAGAAGATAAACACTGACAGATGAAAACATGTGAAAGAAAAGACAACACTAATGTTGCCAGTTAATCTTAGCCATTTGACATTTTTCTGTTTGATAGTAACCAGTCCCTGTGAATACATTCCAGAGACTTAATCTCTTATAAAATATTTACCTGTTTTGACATGCATTTTTAAGTGGCTAATCCACTGTCAGTTAATTCTTTCAATAATTTTCCTCTTGTGTTGCTAAGTTCAGTTTTTAAACTTCACTGCACCTCATATTTCCTTGTATTTATTATATACTATAGAATATTAGTTGTGTTTTCTTAAGTCTTCTCCTGCTTTGAAAGACATAGGCCATAAGAAATTCTTCAGCAAAATAAATAATCAGTGTCAGTGATAAAGTTCAAGAAAACGAGATTTTCATACAACAAGAACTTGGTCTAGACTAGGGCAGGAAACAATTTCCTATCTTCATTCATACTCTTTCCTGGACTGCTAATAACCTCACTTAATTTTCTAGTAACAGTTATATTTAGCAAAAAAAAAAAAATGCACATTTGATTCTGCTCTTCCTACAGTTGGAGAGAAGTGACTTAACGAATCATTTATACCATCCATCAATATGGCTCCACTGTGCTTCTTTGTCTTCCACTATAGGGCTGAACCAAATACTTTTTGATTGATTCCATTTGTTATCATTGCTACAAGCCAAGGACACTGTAAGTCAGGGAGAATTAGACCTGAGAGGATATTTTTGATAGAGTCAAGCATGAATCATGCATTTAATTTACTTTACCATCAGTAAAACATTCATTGATAAATTGTGTAGAATTTATTCACTTTTTTCTAGATATCTTAAAAGGAATTTTATAAATTGTGTATTTCATTGACAACCTAGATAGTCACAACTCAGAGACGAGACATAGAGAATAAATGTTCCACACTACTGAGATTTAACATTTCAAAACATTAATAGAAGTATTTTACTGACCCAGCCTTTTTGTATGTGGATGGTGGTATATGAGATTAATTTTCAGATATACTGGAAAAGAAGCCAGAACCATCTTTGTCTATCATAAAGATGTACTTGAGCTGGTTTCTATGTCTCAATGCATTTTCTCATGTTTCTCCATAAGCATTTCAAGGTGTAGATAAATCATTATACTGGTTCATTTTATAATGGAAAAAAGGATAATGTATTTTTTAAAATATTACCTTGAGTCAACTTAGTAAAATTATATTTTATTAATGCTTTAAAAACATATATTTACAATAAAGAAACCTTGAAAATTATTAATGCCATCAAGTTGGAGATTTTTTTTCAAATATGATACTTATTTTGCTTCTTTATAAAACTTTCAAAGAGTATGTTATATCATAAAAAAATTATTGAAATAGCTGCAAAGTGTTATCTCCCCTACAATTGAGAGGTCTGGTGACAGATTGAAATTCAAACAAAATTACAGAACTATGTTCCATTTTGCAACTATTCTAAGTAAAATATCTTTCTAAAACACTATATCAAGTACGCATTAACTTGAAATGAGAGATTTCTGTCTTCTACAATTCACCACTTGGAGTAATTCAAAATCAAAAAACTATATAAATTACTAGAACAAAGATAAATTTCAATTCACAATGAAAAATCATACATATATATGGATATAAACATATATCCATATATAATACACAGTTGTTTTATTTTCAAAAAAGAAGACTGTCAGTACACATATTTCTTTATAACTTACAAATGTGCATAAGATAAAAAACAATGGATTCCCTGGAAAGTGGTGGCCATTCCAGTTACAGAATCAAGTAGGTGATCTATACTTTCTCTAATTTCCTCCAAATATAATCCCTAGTTTTATCCCCAGCTCTGCAGCAGATCGTCTTGTATAATATCTCTTCTCTCTCTCCTTTCATTCATAGTGGTCTACAAAGATCCTATATGCCTTTTCCTGTGGACCCCCTCAGCCCCAGTCAAACCCTACTCAAGCATCCTCACTGTTAAGTGTCTGCACCCAATACCTAGAGACACACTTTACTGGGGACCACCAGTGGCCAAACCTGTTAGGATTTCAGAAGTACTTCCTATAGTCAAGCCAAAGCCATGGCACACTCCTAGGAAACAGTGAGGGCTGATATCCATGGGAGTCGTGCCTGTATCTGAAGAGAAATAGTAGAGGAGGAGTGGATGGGGCAGGGGTGACTGGTAGGTAGTAGGGTGTGGTGAGAGGAGGCTTTAGGGGAGGAACTGGGAAGAGAGGAGGGAGGGGAAACTTTAATTGAGATATAAAAACAAAATAGAGCGCAAGCACGCCAGGAAGGAAGGTAGGAAGGAAGGAAGGAAGGAAATTTCCTAAAGTGTAGCTCTTCACAATGGGGGTGGGGATGTGGAAAAATTCAGTTTTTTTAAGGGGCTGTCTCCTGGGAGTTTGCCCATTCTCCAGTGGGTGTATGGGCAAACAAATTGGACTCATTTTTATTTATTTATTTATTTTTTTATTTTTCTGTTCTTTTTCTTGGGGGAAGGTTACACGAGTGAAGGGTGGAGTCAGGAGGACTCGAAAGTAAATGTGATTGGGATGCATTCTGTGAAATTCTCAAATAACCTATACAAATATTATATTAGAAAAAGAAGAATGGCCAAGATTAATAAAGCAAGTGACAGAGCATGCAAGTGAAAATGTGGAGTATGGGGTACATTGATCCATTGCCAGTAGGTGTATAAATTTATGTGGCCATTATGAAGATAGTGGTGGTTCCTCAGGAAGATGTGAATCTACCTAAAGATCCAGCTCTATCACCTTTGGAAATATACTCATAGGATGCTTCATCCTACCACAGAAATGCTTTCTCAGCCACGTTCATTGTCAGAAATTGGAAACAATCCAGCAATTCATCAAAGGATGGAAGGATAAAGAAAAATGTGGTGTATTTATGCAATGGACTATTACTCAGTTGTTTAAAATGCAATCATGAAATTTACCATAAATGGAAGGAGTTAGAAAAAAATCAATCTGAGTGAGGTCACCCTGACTCAGAAAAACAAATATGGTCTGTATTTCCTTATATGTGGCTGTTAGCTGTTAAGTCATTGATCAGCAAGTGACAATCTGTATAAACACAAGGTTTAACTATAGAGTAAGTGCCTATGGATGAGGGGTGGCTCTCCCATGCCAGAGGACATAGACTAGATAATTATGAATGGACAGGGTGTGGAGGGACTGGAATGTGACGATCAAATGTAAAGGGAATTGAAGAGGGGGATTGTGGCGGTATTGTGTTCCCCAAAATATTGTGTGCTTTAATAAACTTATCTGGGGTCAGAGACAGAACAGCCACAAGATTAAGCATGAGGATAGGCAGTGGTAGCATACGCCTTTAATCCTAGCATTCCAGAGACAGAAATCCCTCTGGATCTCTGTGAGTTCAAGGCCACATTGGAAATGGCCAGGCATGGTGACACACGGCTTTAATCCCAGAAAGCCAGCCTTTAATCCCAGGGAGTGGTGGTAGAGAGCAGAAAGGTATATAAGGCATGAAGAAACTCGAGGCATTTGGCTTGGGTAGGCATTTGGCCTGGAGAAGCATTTCCGCCTGGTTAAGCATTCAGGCCTCTAGCAGCAGTTCAGCTGAGAGTCATTCGGATATGAGGACACAGAGGCTTCCACTCTGAGGAAACAAGACCAGCTGAGGAACTGGCGAGGTGAGATAGCTGTGGCTTGTTCTGGTTCTCTGATCTTCCAGCATTTCACCCCAATAACTGGCCTCAGGTTTGCTTTTATTAATAAGAACCTTTTAAGATTCATGCTACATATCCATAATCAAAATATATTATATGAAAAAACTATTTTCAATAAAAGAAAAAAAGAAAGACACTAATTTTTATATAATCATATTTATAAGTATGTCTATGATTTTAATTCATTTCCTTCTAGTCAAGTGTTAAAAAATAGCATCCATGGGATGCTATCAAGAAGTGAGCTATTTAAGAGGTAATTATGTTCCCATGTTTGTCTCTCTTGTGAATAAATTTAACTAGAAGAGATTTTGTTCATAGTCTCTTTGCCTTGAGTCATGTGAGGATTTAGCAATAAGTGACAATTTTAGAAGCAGAGAGAGAGCCCTCATCAGGAGCTGACCTGGCTGCACCTTTGTTTGAAAGATTCAAGCTGGGGCTGCAAGACATTATCCTCTGTAAGGTACTTCGTCATAGCAATGTAAACAGTACAGCAGCAACAACAAAAATCTCTATATCGGAATTAATTTTTGTTCAGAGCATCTTCCATCATCATCTTTTTATCTTTTCCCATACCAAGCAACCATTCAACACTGGTTTTTGTTTTTTACTTTTCACTTTTTTTTATGGAGTTTCTACTACCCATAGATAATGTCAATAACATGTAGTAACGTGACTTTACTTCATGATATCAACACACCCATTTTATTTCAGGCTATTTATTTTTCACAAAGGTAAGAAGATAAAATATTCTTATTCTCTTTTTAATACATCTATTAAATGTGAGTTCTTAGAAGCACAAACAGGAGTCACAGTTCTATGGTTTTCTGAATGTTCAGGTATGTTAACATTATTTGTTATATTAATAGTTCCATTTTCTGTCCAATTAGAATATTTTATAACATAATATGTATAATTACAAAAATATTTGTGAATTTGTAGACTTAAAAATGAAGGTATTGAAGAAAGTTATTTCAGTATACTAAAAGCCTTACTTTGTTGTACTTGGCAAATTGTTGCTGACCTCAGAAAAATTAGGCCTTATCTCTGCACTAGAATTTGACCTAAAAATATGTATTTGGCTCCCATATGACAGAATCCCTCTCTGCATAGGAAATTATTCTTTAATTCAGTTTTCAGGAAAAAAATCTATGTTTAGCTCAGATAGCATACAACTAAACAAGCACAATTTCCTGAAATCCAGAAACTAACCATGATGGGACTGATAGCAGAAATTTCATTTTCTGCATGTGATAAGAAGATGAGACCAACATTCGGCACATACTGCATGATGAAACTGTAGTATCTTTTAGAGAGCAAATTGACCAGATGTATTCTGTTCTGAAAGCATGGGCAAGCAGGACTGGATTAAAGTCAGTGGCTTCTAATAGCTGTTTTCTGTTGTGCAATGAAATAAATGACTCCAGTTTTGCATTCTCAAGAATAGCTGTAAATTCTGTTTGCTTGACACCTTGAATTTCTCCTCCAGTGAAAACTTTTGGTATTGTGGTATTAAACAAAACTTATATGCTTTTTATTCTTTTTTGAATAAATATATTGAAAGAAATGTTAAATAATTTTCCTACATACCACATTAAATCCATCTTTCATGCAGCACTTGCTATGTGTTGAGATACTGCTCTGTTTATACAGAGAGAGGTGGGATCCTCCTTTTAAGTTGACTCAGTGCCATCTAGTAACAGTTTCTGAGCAGTTAGGCATGTTCCCTTTGTGCTCTGTGGAGAGTGTTCACCAAGAACTCATAGCAACTGAAGGACTGAATATTTAATTTTATGCTGTTTTCATCATTTTAACTTTATGAAGCCCAAGGAAGTAGTGTTATTATAGAATTCAATGTACAGCTTTTACAAGTATTTATTATTTCTTGTATTTTATGTGTGTGTGCCTGCATGTATGCATGTACAACATATGTGTACAGGAATGCATGGAGGCATGAAGTGCATACTGGACAACCTGGAGTTCTAGTCATTAGAATTGCAGCACACCGTGGAGGCTCAGGGAAAGGAGCTCAAGACTTCTGCAGGATAAACAAGGCTTCTTAACTGCTGTCCAATCTTAAAAACCCCATAGTGGGCATCTTTATTTAGGGAGGTTGTGGAACCTTCAGCAAGTGGGGCATCTTGGAAAGAGGTAGGTCACTGGGAGATTGGACTTGAAGATCCTAGCACAACTATGTTTCAAGCACCAATTTTTCTGCTTCTTGCTCCACCGAAATTTAGCAAACTATGTAGCAAATGAATACCATCTTGGTCAATAAAATGGCTCCGTGTCCTGTAGAGCTTGATCTTATAACACTATGTGACATAGAGAAATACCTTATACATATTTGGTCAAAGTGTTAAAAAAGAAACATATAATCCTGTACGATCTAGTGAATATGTGTTAAACTAAAAGAACTTTTACCTTAATGATTTCAAATTACACCTCTTGAAAAAAATTTCAGCTTAAAGATAAAATGCAGTCCCAATAGTTATATTTAACATTCCCAATCCACTCTTATAAGGACTTATTTTATTCATTGATCACTAACACAAGATAAAATTTGAATTACAAAAAATATTAATGGAAGAAAATGCGGAGTCTATAAGATAAAGCTGTCATATTTTGATTATGATCTTTCATGGGGAGACATGGAGTCAATCTATGATGGCCAATAGGTATGCCATAAGGCATAGTAAACTCTGTTAAACAATATAAGGCAGAATCCTGGAACGGTCCTTCAAGCAAATCCTAAAAAATAACATTCTAGTGCTTTCAACTGGGTCATGTATGGAATCATTTTTTATAGCCAACACACACATTTGTCCATTAATTTCAGATATTAATTTATTTTAAATACCTTTACATTACCAAGAGACAAAATAGTTTAATAATCATTATTTTTGAGTCTTTGCACCTTAGCATTTAATGGTACTTCTGTTAAAAAACCCAGATAGGAAATATTTTCAGTGGTGAAGGCCAGATAGATTCCATTACAAATATCAAAGCTTCTGCTAATACAAATCAAGCACAGACAATGTAACAAAAACAAAGTCACAGCTGTGTTTAATCATGTCTTATATATAAAAATATAAACTTCCTTTATAAAAATTAACATGCAAATTTTGCCAATGACTGGTAGTTTGTCAACGTTTACTCCAGGCTCTTTTCAAATGATTTTCCTTGAGAATACAAAAATATCACCCACTGGTTTTATTGTTTCTGGATTTGATTTACAATAATCTCCTCTCTTCAAATACAAGAAACATAAATCATCTCTAGACCATCTAATTATGCAATTCACTTTCTCCAACTGTAGTGACTTTCTTACTTTCTTAATTGGGAGCATGTTTAGACACATGAATTTACTTTAAGGCCTCCAGTAGAAAGTGAAAAATGAGAAGTAGCTTTGAAATATTCAGCTCATTTCTCACAACCAACAACAACAATAACAAAGAATTTCATGAAATTTTGCATCATTTAGCAATGGGCCTGGAGAAGAAGTGAGACTCATATTCTTTTTTTTTTTATAGTTGTTAAAGTTAAAATTCTAACATACTTTTAAAAGATTTGGTTCTGAGTTTTGAATTTAATTATATGGAGTGTTGCAAAGATAAACACTACACTTATTTATGCTTTTAGTAGATGACATTTATTGAAAGTTCAGACTCATATTAAATTGAGTATGACCCCCTTTATTTATGGCTTTTATAGAATGACTTGGAGCTCTGGGAATAATAACCAGAAGATTATGGATTTCAATAATACATTCAACTTTATTGACCCAAATTCAGTGACAGAAATGTTTAGCCATTTCATGTGCACTGAAAAAATTTTCTCTGTGAAACAAAGGTGATTCTTAATGTAGATGTGTCTATTACATCTAATACAAGCTGAACTTAGGTTTTACTTTAGCAATTTTGAAAGATGTAGAGAAAGAGGCTATCTGAAAAAGAATTACAAATTCCACAATTTATTAATTTTTAAATATAGGCATCAGAATTCTCTGTATTTTTAGACTGGATGGCTCAGTTGAGTCTTAACAGATAAAATCAATTTGAATTTTATTAAATGTATCCAATAAAAACTTTGTTAATTTGTTTAAAAATTATTTGACGTGGGCTTAGATAATGTCCCTATACAAGGTCTTTGTAGTGTACATGACATTGCTTATATTGCCTTATTAAACACTGATAACTTGGAAGCTCGATATAATACATCAATATACATATGAGTACAAAAATGAACAGAATCATACCTACATACCTTTCTATTTCCTTATGAAATTATTGCCTAATGCAGGAAGGGTGCATTGGGTTCAATTGTTCTCTGTCTTAACAGAAACAGTGAAATAACCACATATTAGGCAACTTTCAACCATCGATGACACAAAAGGGTGTGATCAGTCTTTTGTAATAAAGATAAATCTACCAATTGTGTTTATGAAACTTTTCCCTACAATGTAATTTTATTTAGTGACAATTTAAAGTCACTCTTATAAATGATCTTTCAGTGCTATTTGACTCTAAGTTGCAAATAAATTTATAAAGTAATTTATTTGTTTACTTTTCTACAGACTCAATTGTCTTACATTACCAAAAATATTGAATCTGTCATCACCCGTGTTACAGTTGGTTTTAAAACATGAAATGAGATCTTGGTTATTTGGAAAATTCCCACAGTATCTGACCTTGAAATACAATTATTGTTAACTCTTTTAATTCTAAAATATATTTCCCAGTTCAAAATATGACCAACAATAAAGTATTACTGAAATGTACATGGTAAGTTAATATAAATTACATCATAGCATACTGTTCTTAATCCTAATGCTTTACATCACTACAAAGAAGAAGAATGAAGCAATCTTTAGGGAAAGCCTAAGTGAAAATCAGTCTAAAGAAACTTATACTTCCTCTCATGATTTGATTTTGTCTTGCCTCCTCAACCACAAGTGGGTCCTCATTCATTCAATCCCTTTCTAGCAACTATGCGGATATTGATTACTATTCCAATCTATAGTGTATTCATCTTGTTTGCTTTGAAATTTTATGCATTTTAAGTATTAATTGTATATTCTTGATTCTCTGTCTCTGTCTCTCTCTCTCATTCCCTTTCTTTCTCTGGCAATGATTGTGATAAGAATAGAGAATCTGTTTGCCCTAGTATCATCTTGTTAAATACATCAACACCAAAGAAAGAAAAGACCTGCCTTACAGGTTTCTTAACAACCCATGATAATCCTTACTATGATGTTAGTTTATTTATCATTTCTTATTAAAGGAATTTTTTTTCAGTTGAAGTATTTATGAATTTTCTTAGTTTTTTGTTTTTTATGTTTAACTACTAATAAATCATAATTATGGTTTTTGTTAATAAGAAATATATTTCAAAAAGTATATAAATATAAAAATATATTGAATACTAAAAGTTTAAAATTTAATGTGACTCTATACAACCTTTGTTCTAAGAGATTACTCAAATTGTATAGAAGTTCATTGATATGTACAGACTTTGTGTCTGTTTAATTTGGATGTGTGATGTTTTTATTAGTATATTTTAATAATAAGGTATATGCATTTCAAATTAAAATTACAATTAAAATAACTATTAATTAAATTTGTTCTTTGATATTATCATACATGTATAAAAAACATAATTGCTCTCACTTCCCATCTCTATCAAAACCCACTCTTCAAAAATGTCTTCCCACATTTATGTGATTTTTGGTGTATTTTGTGATCTACCGAGTTTAAACAAGCCATCTGTGTGATCATTATTGGTACCATGCACTGGAGCTGAATGTACTCACCCATTTTACATGACTAATGAAGATAACTCAGGGAGAAGCCAGAGTTCATTGTGGAGAGACAGGTCTTTCTAGCCATGTCTCCATCCATAGCTGATTAGGGACATGGAGTACCTGCAGTTTCTGTGAATCCAAGACTGTATTCACTGTGCCATGCTAAGAAGAGGGCATCATGCAGCCCTTCTCTCTATTTTGGCTCGCTGTTCTTTCAGCCTCCTCTTCCATGATGTTCCCTGAGCTTCACAGGAGGGTGATATAAATGTCTTGATCCCACATTCTTTGGCATCACTTCACAGTCTGAAACATGCTGAACTTGATTATATTCACTTCCACAATAAGCAAAATCAAAAGTCAACCTCACTGTCATTTAGCTTAGTAAACATTGTTTCTTGTTATAATCAAACTTGAATGATTATTCTTTTTACATTTTTTTCAAATTTAAAGGAAAAATGATGATACTAATTAATTGTAATTCAGATATATTCAACATATTATTTTATATACATACTATAATATTTAGTTTAAAACAAACATATTCTTCAAATATTTCTCTACTTTAGCATTTCTTTGTACATGTACATAATGTTAATGTTAGGCGTTATTCAAAGCATACATTATATTAAGAGATATCAAATTTCTGCTGGAAATAAAACTAAGGAAGTTTTACAAATGGCTTTAGTATTGAGAAGTACAACAAACAGAGAACAAAAGCTCAGGAGAGGATGAGTGTAAAGTAGGTCTGTCTTCTGCTGATGAATGTAGGTTTTCCCTATGACTCTCCTTAACCTGGTGGGATGAGTGTTAATACCTGCTTCTTCAAAGGAGAAAATCAAGGACAGGCTAATTAGTTGTGGTATATGCAAAAACAAAGTGAGAATAAGATGAATTATATATTCACAAATTACTTGCTTCAGAAGTGCACACAAGCAATGAGTCTGAAGGATATATGAGGACGCCACAGGTCTGCGCCAGCTTAGGAGAGTTAGGAGGAGGCACCGTAGTTACCACCTCTGTTCAGGATCCTTGTTATTGTAGCATTGGTTCTGAAGAATATGTACCTTCCCAATATCCATATGTTGAAATCTAATCTGAAAAAAAAATTTAGATAATGGGATCATGGGGATGATTTAGTATGAGGGTGATGCCATTTGTGAATGGTATAGGTGCTTTGCTGTTTCTCATGCAATATGAGGATACAGAGATAAGGAAAACCAGTCTTGCCATACCAAAAGATTGTAGGATCATAAAACAAAAGGTTATCTTGTTTCCAAATCACCTGGTTTGTGATAATCCATTACATCAACTCAGGTCAACTATGACACCTACTGATGAAAGAAAGGCAGTCCAGGAAAGCCCCACAGTACCAGATGTGGTAGATACACATCCACCTGGCTCTCCCGGAACAGGAGAAGAAGCCCCAAGAACATTTGCTCACATCTTAATAGCCCTCAAGTCTTAACTCCTTCCAAGATCAACTAGAATCTAGGTTTTCATCAAATATCATCTAACTCAGACATTCGTGTGATTAAAAGAACAATTCAACTACAGAAGTTACTCTGTGGTGATATTTTATTTGTGTTGAAATGTGGTGATATTTTATTTGTGCTTTAATAAATAAAGCTTGCCTGGAGATCAGAGGAAATAGCAAGTCATTTTAAGTAAACAAAGAAGTTAGGCAACTGTAACACATGCACTTAATCCTATCACTTGGCAGGTAGGATCTCTGTGTGTTCAAGGCCACACTGGAAACAGCCAGTTGTGGTGGCACATGCCTTAAATTCCAAAACTAGTTAACCATGGAGGTCTGGAGTCTGTACAGACAGATAGAAAGTGATGGAGCTAGGCAGGAAGAGGAAGTGATGTAGCTGAAGAGATAGAGCAAATCAGATGGCGGAACAGCAAGACATATAGGCATGGGTAAATGGGAAGTCACAGCATTTGGAAGCTGCAGACTTGATGAGGTAAGGTTGACTCGTGGCTTTCCCTATTTCCCTGATCTCTCTAAGGCTTTCACCCCTATATTTAGTTCCGTGTTATTTATTTAATAAGACCGTTTAGAAATTTGTCTACATTACTCTATAACTGCATACCTTTGAAACTAAAAGAATGTATATATATACATATACATATATATATATGTGTATATGTATATAATGCAACTGTGAGAAACATCTAGGATAGAAATTATCACTCCAAATGGGGGAAGGGAACAATGGAGGGGGGGGAGAATGAGTAATAGCCAGCAAATAAGTCCAAAACACCTAAAAGGCCAACATTAAATTTTAGGGCTTGAGAATAATCTTTTATTCTCTGCTGTAGTTATGTTGGAATGGAGCCCAGTATACTCAGCAGCTCATACATCAGGTTTCAGGAACTTGCCTAAAGGCTGAATGCCTGTGGTTATCCCAGGATATAATTAAACCATAGTGATTCTATTGATCTGAAGTCTCAGGGCCAGCCTCTCCTAAGAGCTATGCTGGCTTTTTGCAGCAGTGAGGACCCTCTGTCATGGTCCCATAGTCAAGCCTCCACTAAAGGACACTGCACTGAGTCATCTCTGTTGTGGCCATCCCCACGTGAGTGAAGGTGAGTCTCCATAATTTAAACCCCTGACTCACATGTCAATCTCTTGAAAATGCCCTCACAGAGATGAACTGAATAACTTTGTCTGGGTTTCCTTTTATTCACTGACAGCCAAATTTAATGATCATGCTCATGGCTTATGTTATACATCAAATATCATGAAATTTATATTCTAAACCTGACTTTTACAGATAAACTAAATAGTAAGAGGGTTTAGAAGCACATGAAAATGTAGAAATTGACAGTTTTCTGGTAATGGTGGAGGTTTGATCTTGGGTCCAGTTTGTGGCATAGTCAGAAATAAAAACTTTTTCACTGTCTTATCATTAGATAATAGTCTTAAATGTAAGGGAAAAATTTTGTGACCATTTTTGAAATATACTCTGGTATTCTGTTGTTGGGATTTACACAGTCACCAGTACTAGGGGATTTTCCAAGGTCTATTAGAATGTTTCCTTTTCCTTTAATATTTCAATTAATTTATTTTTATATTATGTTAGCTTTATTATTTCACATTTGAGCTTCGAGTTGTTGGAGATTTTAAATTGTGCAATTTGAAATGTCTTTTTTTCCTTTTTTTCTTTTTCTTCTTTTCTTTCTTTTTTTTTTGACTGTGTCTTCCAAAGGGAGATGGATCTATAAAGATATAATCAGATGAAAGGGTAATGAATCTACTTTTAAAGTAGATTGTTTTGAAATATTTTACATTGCTATGAATTTTAGTTCATTGATACAAGTTTAAACTTAATTTTGTTATTCTGTATATATATTTCTACTCTCATTTGAGGTATTATGTTTATGTAACTCATTTAGATTGTAATGGATAATTAAAAAATAAAGATTAATAATTAGTCTTCTATGATAGTCAAACTTATAGTCATGTTAAGTTTTCTAGGTATATATAGATATAACTCAATTAAGTAGGTAATCTTCACACACTTCAAAGACTTACAGAATGTGGCATTTAAAATGTTTTAAAAATTTAGACTTTCTGGACAGTGAGACATGTCTGCTCCTGGCAGCACTGATTTACTTCAGAGAGGAGGATGGGCAAAAAAGACACTCTATATGGAGTTTATCTTCTTCTTGGCAAAAATAGCCATTTGGGCAAGAAACTGTTCTTGCCTGGACTGCTTGATCGACTGGACATGCAGGACCCATAGAAAAGTGACCACTGAACTTTGCTTGGCAAATTGGTCCTTCAGGTTCCTGCTTCACAGAGGAAACTGCCAGACATTCTACAGGACACAGGGAGAAGTGACTGAGAGACTCTAGGCCTGTGGGCTAAAGACAGATGCTCCAACTTTACAGAGGAACTTTGGCTGACTGTCCAGGCTGCCAGCTGTCTCTGTCTACTCTCGCAAGACTCCTGAAGGTTGCTTGTGTCCTTCTCCCATTTCTCAGGTAATATTATATCCTTTTGAGGTCTTTGATGTAGTTGAAGACTAGATAGTTATAATTTCCTTAGTTATGATAAAAGATAAGTTAGATATGAATCCTTAGAGTCACAAATATAGGATAGATAGGATATCTTCTTTAATTTTGCCAAATACAAATAGACTAGTTATTATAAATAGACTAGATATTGTAACTATAATTCTTACTTGATGATTGTTTTGTTATATGTAATTTTACTATGTTAAAGTTAAAACCTTCCTTTTGTTTAGACAAAAAATGGGAAGTGATGGGGAATGTCTTTTTGTATGCTGTGAATATATGTTGCTCTTATTGGTTGATAAATAAAGCTGTTTGGCCTATGACCAGGCATCTTAGAGGCAGGCGGGAAATTCAAAGAGAGAAGTCAGGAAGAAGGAGAGTAGACTCCAGCCCACATTCCAGGGAGTAGAATGTAATGGCACACAGGTAAAGCCATGGAACACATGACAATACATAGGTTAATAATTATGGGCTAATTTAAGATATAAGATCTAGCTAGCAAAAGGCTTGAGCCATAGCCATACAGTTTATAAGTGATATAAGCCTCTGTGTGCTTACTTGAATCTGAGTAGCTGTGGACCAGGTGGGACACAGGAAAATTTCAGCTACAGATCTAGATAATGAAAGGAGGGGGAACTGAGACGTTGGACTTGGTGAGAAACGTGTTGGAAGATACATCTCTGGGGAAGGCAGGGGAATGGATGCACGAGTCATGAGGACATGTTGGCCGTGCCGGGATCGCATGTATCCAAAACAGGGAAGTAGAGCCATAGGAATCCCAAACACGACTATATTAAACATTTACATGTGGAAAACACTTTGCGTTCCAAAATACATTTTTTTTTTATTTTTAAACTTTTTTATTTATTCTTTGTGCCATTCACATCATTCATCTCTACTCCATTCACTTCCCTGTGAATTCACCCTCTGCCCTTGCAACACTTCCCCCAGCTAAAATTTAAAAGAAAAAAAAATGGGGAGGAAATCTTGTCATGGAAGCTGTAGTATGGCATAGTGAGTCACGCAATAAATCCTTTTGTCCATATATCTTTACTTTCAAGTGTTCATTTCAAAGAGCACAGTTTGAGGCCTCTGGTTTCTGCTACACATTAGATGCTGGGCCCTCACTGGAACTCCTCTTGGTTATCCTGCTGTTGCCCTGTGTCATGGTCCAGGAGATCACAGATGGGGTGGGACAACCCATAACCCTGGTTCTGGGCCTGGGTAGTTGATGAGTTGGTTAACCTGCTTGCTCTCCCTTGTCCTCACCAACAGGGTGAGCTCTCCTCCATTGCCCTGGTGAGTTCACCCCTTGCAGTGATGAGCAAGGAGCAGGCCCTCCTGTCCTTAAGGTCCTTTGTCCCATACCTACACCTTCAGGACCAGCTCTACTGTGTTGTCCAGGTTGTCATGTGGTGCATGAGCCTTCTCTTTCCCAAGAGCTGCCGCAGTCAAGGGGCAAGGCCAGCTCTCCCGCTCTCATGAAGTCAGGGCCAACTCTTCCACCTGCCTCAGGTATTAATGGTGTGTGTGTGGGAGGGCATCTCTCTAGCTGGAGGCAATAGGTGTAAGGGGGAGCCAAATACTTTTTAAAGACAATATAATTGGAGGTCAAAATGCAGAGTGAATATAAAACAGACTATGTAGACTTAACAGTCTTTTATTCTCCTTTATAATGAGTGATCAAAAGAAAAGAATATATTTAAAAAAATCTGGATTGCTCATAAACTTCTTGCTAAATATATCACTTATAACTTTTATTTAATTCTGTTCAGTTAAGATCATTTTGCACCTGACATATTTCTATGAGCAAAAGAGATAACTTTTTTGAAAAGGAAGTATTGTTCATTTTCCAAAGAAATAAGAATTATATTTCTTATCTTATCAGATGTCTTTCATTTACTCTGCTCACAAGAATTTAGATTTTTAAACTAATCCTTACCTTTAGATATGAAATTGGTCTTTACTAAAAGTATGGCTCACCATATCTTGATTTTTGCCATTTCCATTTTAATTTATTTGCTTCTGAATTACTCCAGATGAAACTTTTATTTTGCCATCTGAGCACTCATATGGACCACAAATAAGCAAAATGGATTATACTAGAATCTTTTAGACTACAAAAATCAAGACACAGCTTGATTTTGTCAGGTCACAAAGCCTATGAAAACAGAAAGCAAAAACAGGGCGTGTCTTCTAACACAGGTAATACTTCAGAGAAGTCAGAGATGACATTTGAATCCAAAACAGCTCTCTTTCAGGGCATAGCCACATTTACAGGCATCTACCCCAGTGATCTCTCTTCTTGATGCCTGACAGATAGAGCACAACACACTGTTCCCGGTCCAGCTACCTTCTTGGTTGCCATAGTGACTCAGAAGTCTTTTGTCCCTGCTTCTCCGATTCTGCTTTTCATGCAGTCACTGGCTCTATGCCTCCTGCCTCCGTCCCTTCTTGAGTGCATCATTCATTTTGCTGCAGCCTCGCATCTCTTGCTTTTATATCACATAGCCTCAGCATCCCATTCTCTCTGATCATCCCCAGATCCATGTTGTCAGGTTGCTAAAGTGCTGTTCAAGAGAGCTATTTATCCTCCATGCCTTTAGGAAGTAGCTTTGCTAGCAAATGTCTATTTATGATTTGTTTCGGGTTGGGTCAGATTTGGTTTATGGTATAATTGTCTACAAGACTACTGAAATATTACATGTCCTTCAGGCTTCATGCTGTGCATGGGAAAATTTTGAATTAAAAAAAAATCTTTAAGTTCCAATAGCTACACTGAACTAAAATGCAAGGAGAAAAACATGTTCGTTTTCAATTTCTTTTACTTAAAAAATGCTAGTGGTATTATTTTATAGTATAACGTATACTACAGTATTATATTGTAATAATTTAATTTTATTTACTTTAATGAAGCGTTTTAACCTGTAAGCTAATTAACAAACAAAAATGAGAAAATCCAAGGGGCAGAAATTGTTGAGAGAAAGATTAGCAGTAGGAAGAAAGAGGAGAGTATGTAAAGAGGTCTAAATATGACCAAAGTTTATGGTACACATGCTTGAAATTGTCATGATAGAGTATATTATCATATGTAAATATACAAATGGTAATAATTTGTAAAATACATATTTAGAAATATATTTAATTTTATGTGTGTGTGTCTGTGTGTCCACATTTGCACATGTATGTGCATGCCTGCAGGTATGCTCATAAGTTGGTCAGTAAAGTACATTGGATCCTTTGTACCTGGAATTACAGGAATTTTATGCTGCCAAGTGTGGGTGCTGGGAACCAATTTCAAACCCTCTGCAAGAAGAGCAAGTGTCTTTAACAAGTGAACCATATCTCTATCCCTTAAATAATTCATATATACAAATAAGATCTTACAGGATGAACAGGTTGTATTTAGGAATGTATGTATGTGTTTGTGTAAGTGTGTGTGTATGTGTGTGTGTGTGTGCTGTGGGATGTTCTGTATGGCAAATGTGTTGCTAATAAAATACTGATTGGCCAGTGGCTAGGCAGGAAGTATAGGCGGAACTAACAGAGAGAATTAAAAAGAACAGGAAGGTGGAGGGAGTCTCTGCCAGCCACCGCCAGGACAAGCAGCTTGTAAAGATGCCGGTAAGCCACGAGCCATGTGGCAAGGTATAGATTTATAGAAACGGATTAATATAAGATATAATAACAGTTAGCAAGAAACCTGCCACAGTCATACAGTTTGTAAGCAATATAAGTCTCTGTGTTTACTTGGTTGGGTCTGAGCGGCTGTGGGACTGGCAGGTGAGAGAGATTTGTCCTGACTGTGGGCCAGGCAGGAAAACTCTAGCAACATGTGTGTGTGTATGTGTGTATGTGTGTATGTGTGTATGTGTGTGTGTGTGTGTGTGTGTGTGTGTGTGTGTGTGTGTGTGTATGTTTGTGTGTATGCAATAACAATTGGTGAAAACATGTCATGAATTTGAAAGAGTACAAGTTGAGGATATGGGAGAATTTGGAGGAAGGAAATGGAAGAAAGAATTGTGCTGTGGGAATGTTCTGTATGGCAAATGTGTTGCTAATAAAACACTGATTGGCCAGTGGCTAGGCAGGAAGTATAGGCGGAACTAACAGAGAGAATAAAAAGAACAGGAAGGCGGAGGGAGTCACTGCCAGCCACTGCCAGGACAAGCAGCATATAAAGATGCCGGTAAGCCATGAGCCATGTGGCAAGGTATAGATTTATGGAAATGGATTAATTTAAGATATAAGGACAGTTAGCAAGAAGCCTGCCACGGCCATACAGTTTGTAAGCAATGTAAGTCTCTGTGTTTACTTGGTTGGGTCTGAGCGGCTGTGGGACTGGCAGGTGAAAGAGATTTATCCTGACCTTCGGCCAGGCAGGAAAACTCTAGCTACAGAATTGATATAACTATATTATAATCTCAAAAAATAAAATAAGTAATTAAAAATAGTATTTTAAAAGTCTGATTCTTCTGTAGAATCATAAGCTGTTTTGTTATTATTATTGTTATTGTAGTGAAATAAATAGTCCTGTCTGAAGAATGTTAAGAAATTTTAATATATTTATTTCTATAGAATATTTAATTAACTAAGAGAAGATGATAAAACAGAAACATATCCAAGACACATGGAAAATTTAAATTTAGCTAAAGTAACATCCTATATTATACTTCACCCTGAGTCTTACTATGAATATTTAGTTTTACAAACACCTTTATTTCCACAATCATTGTTCATTTGTAGATGTTGACATATTCTGCAGCTA
>CABHPQ010170830.1:2503-25901 GCA_902168405.1 Peromyscus aztecus
GTGTGTGTGTGTGTGTGTGTGTGTGTGTGTGTGTGTGTGTGTTCACACTGAGAGAAGAGAAACAGGTGAGAATAAAATACATTAGAAACTGTGGACTTCAAATAGATTACAGTGATATAAATAACAA
Organism: Peromyscus aztecus; assembly: GCA_902168405.1. Lineage (NCBI taxonomy): Eukaryota > Metazoa > Chordata > Mammalia > Rodentia > Cricetidae > Peromyscus > Peromyscus aztecus. The sequence continues at coordinate 2,631 of CABHPQ010170830.1, forward strand.
AAAATGGGGTTTGTGGGAAGTTTTCTTCTCTGCATTTATAAATAATTGTTGCAATATTATGTAAAGAAATTTTGTATTACATTTCAGAAAGTAGATGATACTGTGGTCCATCTGTCAGTGCATGCTGACCTTGGCTTACCAGAATGAACTATCTTATAATGGTTAGACTCACCTCTGTTCAAGCTGGTGCTGGTGGGAAACAATCACAAGACTTATTCTTCAGATTTCAGATTTGCATTTTTCCTGCACTGATATGTCTCATAGGCAACCCCCAGGCACATGCTCTCTAGGATGGCAATGAATGAGGCCCAACATGAAAAGTATAAGATCACTTAAGACATTACCAGATTAAAAAAAATTATTTAAACTCCATTGTTCTGTTCTTGAGTATGAATTTTGTAGATGACAATGTCTGTCACAAGATCAAAGACGGGACATGCATGTCAGATGGATCATCTTTCAGGATGCTGAACAGAATTAGAAGCCACCATTTCCAGTCATTCCTGCCATCATTGACCACAGACCACCAGAAGAAACTCCCATGGTGCAGTGCACTCTACTGCTGAGCTCCACAAGCTTTAGGCTGCAGTCATTCAATGAATCCAGTGTAGGCTCCAGTTGCTCAGCCTACGATATATTTATCTGAACGTAACCCCATCATAAATCAAGCAGCGTCTATAGTTGTTCAAATAGTTGAGCTTTAAAATTAAAATGAATCTGTCATTGTAGGGACACAGAATCTATATTGTAGGCTTCTAGTCTTATTGATAAAGGAATTTAAAGACAGACTCAAGAGGGAATTCAGGTACAATTTATTAGAGTTAGATTGAAAGGAAATGTCAGAGCAGGAAAGCCGGAGGTCTGGGAAGCTGCCGGAAGGAAGCCGGTGGAAAGAAGACAAAGACGGCCCACATCAAAAGACTCATGTGGCTGACAAGGATGAGCCCAGTGGAATGAGAAGAGCCAGGTTTCTGGGCTCCTGGTGTCCTGCATATTTTATTGTAGGGGCAAAAACAATTGCCTTCTTGGCATAGTGATGTGACCCTTGGGTTTAAAAAGACAGCATTTCCCCCCTTTCGGCCAACCAAGGGGTAAATATTTAACCTTCATTTTGTGTAGTAGCTTTGCGGTGAGCCAAGAGTTGTTCTGGGTAACCCAGAATTCAGGATGTGTCTAAAATGGAAAGGAAGATTCGCTATCACGTAATCACCGTCTGTTTACTTTTCAGTTTAGTTAACATGGAGCCAGCAAAGGAACACACTGCAGGCTCGGCTGCTGTGAGGCTCCCTCTGGGCCAGTTCACAGCTTCTGTCACAGGTTCATCCTCAGCCTTGAAAATAGTTACAGCCTCTGGATGTCTATTGCTCCCTGAAAGGCCAGCCACACTTTATTTCAACCTCTCCATAGAAAGAAAGCACTCCGGAATCGGTTACAATCTGCTGGGAGAGTTTCCAGTATATTGTTCGAAATCTGTCTCCTCTAAAAATGTTTTGATTTCCTGTATTCCAGAGTCGTGCTCAACACTGATTGTGCCATTAGTCTCAGAAGAGGCTGGCACTGTGATGCGACTGTCTCAAATGATGCTGTAGACACTGCAGGAGCCTTCCTCCTCCCTTCCTGATGCTGAGCACATCCTCGGTGCTCTTTTTAGGAAAATCATGAAATACTGAAGAGACTTCACCTGTACCTATTCAGAGTATAGAATCTATGCATATTTTTATCTTAATTTTTGCCTGTCATCCCCGAGCCTCTTGCACATGACCCAGCCCCTCCCAGGGCTTGGGACTCATCATGGCTGCTGATGTCACATTCTCTCGGGATAAAAGGCAGAGTCAAATGCAGGTGTTTCCCAAGCGCTTCCTAAGCACACAGTTCAGAGGGGCAGAAAACCACCCAGTGGACTTATTTTATCATTCTCCTTGCAAAAAGCACAGACTTTTGACAGCAGTGATCATGTTGCCTACATCTCGGTTTGCTGGCAGCTGTGTGTTTCTTCCAAGCCTCCTGAGTCCCCGTCAGTCTAGTCAAGGACAGGTGGCATGTGTTACTGTGGTGATATATTGTATACCCTAATAAACTTGCATGAGGATCAGAGGACAGAGCCAGCCACTAGATTAGACATAAAGGCCAGACAGTGGTGGTGCACACCTTTAATCTTATCACTCAGGAGGCAGAGATACATCTGGATCTTTGTGAGTTCAAGACCACACTGGAAACAGAGCCAGGCAGTGATGGCACACACCTTTAATCCCAGTACTGGGAAGCACACACGCCTTTAATCCCAGGAAGTGATGTCAGGGCAGAAAAAGGTATATAAGGCATGAAGAAACAGGAATTCACTCTCTTTAGACTGAGGATTTCGTAGAGGTTAAGAGCTAGTGGCTGCCTGTTCTATTTCTCTGATCAGCTTTCACCCTGATATCTGGCTCTGGGGTTTTTATTAAAAGACCATCTAAGATTCGATTCGAACAACATGTTACGAAGTGGCTAATGTTTGTGCCATCTTTTTACCTTTCTTCCCACACTGCCCACCTTCCTTATTTCTTTAGTAGACATATTCTGAACCACTTCTGAGCCTTCATGGCCCAGGTTACACATAGACTGGCCATCATCAGATGATGTCACACCATCTGTGGCCTGAACAAATACTTTGCTGAGTTGATCTTTTCAGATGCCCTCACCCCCCCCCAATATTATTTCCTTATTTTCTTGCTTTTTGTTTGTATATTTGTTTGTTGTTGTTTTTCTTATTTCGTTCATAGCAAATTCAAATTCCCATTCTGGATAAAGTCTGTTTTTTCTCACTCCGAATTTCATATAACTAGTTGTGTATATTTACCCTCCCCTGATTTGAGTTTAACTTTAAAATTAACTAAACTGAATTCAACTTAGGAATAAATATAGAGATCATTACAATTATTGAAGAATTAGAAACAGTTTACAACTATCCAGAAATAATAGCTATTTCATTTAAAGTACTAGGGCTATGAGGTCTCGTTGTTCACATTCTGTGAGCTTGTAGGTAACTCACAGCCTGCTCTTTACTTTGTTTGTTTGTTTGTTTGTTTGTTTTATTGTTGCTGTTGTTGCTGCTGTTGCTGCTGTGTTTAGAGGGAGGATCCTTCTTTACAGCCTGAATTGCTCCAAAAGCCACAAACCTCTGCTTCTGTTATCCGAGTGCAGATTACAGACGTGAGGCACCGTACCCAGCTATTTATCCATTAAGTTAATAAGTTTACAATGAATACAATGGAGATCCATGATAAAAAGGACATAAAACTATATTTAATGTGATTTCTAATATCTGTACACATATAATATAGCTGGTATGAACCTGTTATTTATGTATAGATGTACATGTGTGTAATGTACAGGGTTTGCCTGAGTGTTTTACATATTATATCATGAACACTCTTGTAATTCATCAGATCCTTCCTCATTCCACCTAACATATCACTGGTTTAAGTGTACCACCAGTTTTTTGTCCATCTCTCTGAAAACATCTGTATGTTCCCCAATGTCAACATTAATATATCTATTGTTACATCACCATACTTGCATTTCGATTCTAAATGTGTCTTTAACAATGACTTTGGACTCTGCCTTAGAAATTGTTTGGCTGAAAATTAAAAACATTTAAAATTTTGGAGCATACTACTAATGTATTCATAGAAAATATTTCCTTAAAATATTTCCCTGACCTTAAATTAGTTATATTTCCATCATGCTCTAGGTCAGGGCCTTTGGATTCTAGCTATCACAAGTCATATTCACATTTTCAGATTTTGAATTGATTTGCCATTTACATGGAATTTATGAGTTGACCTTGGGTCATTTGCATTAGTGGATTAATTTAGTTTTTCTTGTTTATAGCAAGTTATTATATATTACAGTAATTCGTAACTGGTACAGCATTTATATAACAAATTTTCTTAGCCTTAATAACTTGATCTTTGGATTTAAAACAAGTTAGAACACAATCATATTCTCCTCTGTGACCTCGATGCTTTTCAGTGTATTGAACATTAGTGTTTTTCTGTGTGTTCTCATTAAGACAAATGATGACTGATGAGAAAAAGCTGAGTTTCCCCAAATATTTCAATTAGTGATTCTCCCAACACTGTCAATCAAAGAAACCATTCCCTCATTACTTTTTAATTTTTTTAATTTATTTTACATACCAACCACAATTTCCCTTCCCTTCTCTCCTCCCATTCCCTCCCCCTCCCCACCTCCTTTCTACCTGCCCCACCCCCAGACTCCTCAGAAAGGGTAGGTCCTCCCATGAGAGTCAACACAGCATAGCATATCAAGTTGAGGCAGGACCAAGCTCTTCCCCCACATCAAGGCTGAGCAAGGCATCCCACCATAGGGAGTAGTTTCCAAAAAGCCAACTCATGTGCCAGGGACAGATCCCGGTCCCACTGCTTGGGGTCCCACAACAGACCAAGCTACACAACTGTCACCACCCACATGCAGAGGGCCTAGGTCAGTCCCATGCAGGCTCCCTCGCTGTCGTTGTAGAGACTGTGAACTCTCAAGAGCTCAGTTCAGCTGTCTCTGTGGGTTTCCCCTTCATGATCTTGACCCCTCTTGCCTATATAATCCCTCTTCCCTCTCTTCAACTGGACTCCCAGAGCTCTGCCCATGGCTTGGCTATGGATCTCTACATCTGCTTCCATCAGTCACTGGATGAAGGTTCTATGATGACAATTAGGATAGTCACCAATCTGATTACAGAAGAAGGCCAGTTCAGGCACCCTCTCCTAACCCCATAATTGCCCCCCCTTTATCAAGCTATCACTTTCATTGATCTCCCTCTCTGTCCCCCCCCCCAACTTGACCATCCAGATCCCTCATGTTCTCATCCCCCCTCCCCTTCCCTTTACCCCCACCCTGCCCCAGTTTACCCAGGAGATCTCATCTATTTCCCCTTCCCAGGGGGATCCATGCATCCTTCTTAGAGTCCTCGTTACTTAGCTCCTCTGGGGCTGTGAATTGTAGCCTGGTTATCCTTTGCTTTACATCTATTATCCACCTATGAGTGAGTACATACCATGTTTGTCTTTCTGGGTCTGAGTTACCTTACTCAGGATGATTTTTTTTCTAGTTCCATTCATTTGTATGCAAATTTCATGATGTCATTTTTTTTAACCACTAAGTAATACTCCATTGTGTATATATACCACATTTTCTTTATCCATTCTTCAGTTGAGGGGTATTTAGGTTGTTTCCAGGTTCTGGCTATTACAAATAATGCTGCTATGAACATAGCTGAGCAAGTGTCCTTACGGAATTATTGAGCATCCTTTGGGTATATGCCTAAGAGTGGTATCGCTGGGTCTTGAGGTAGATTCATTTCCAATTCTCTGAGAAACAGACATACTGATTTCCAAGTTTGTACTCCGACCAGTAGTGGAGGAGTGTTCCCCTTACTCCACATCTTCTCCAGCATAAGCTGTCATCAGTGTTTTTTATCTTAGCCATTCTGACAGGTGTAAGATGGTATCTCAGAGTCATTTCAATTTGCGTTTCCCTGATGACTAAGGATGTTGAGTAATTCCTTAAATGTTTTTTGGCCATTTGAGATTCTTCTGTTGAGATTTCTCTGTTTAGATCTGTACTCCATTTTTTAGTTGGATTATTTGGTATTTTGATATCTAGTTTCTTGAGTTCTTTGTATATTTTGGAGATCAGCCCTCTGTCAGATGTAGGGTTGATGAAGATCTTTTCCCATTCTGTAGGCTGTCGTTTTGTCTTATTGACTGTGTCCTTTGCTTTAAAGAAGCTTTTCAGTTTCAGGAGGTCCCATTTATTAATTGTCTTTTGCTTTAAAGAAGCTTTTCAGTTTCAGGAGGTCCCATTTATTAATTGTCTATCTCAGTATCTGTGCTACTGGTGTTATATTTAGGAAGTGGTCTCCTGTACCAATGCATTCAGGGCTACTTCCCACTTTCTCTTCTATCAGGTTCAGTGTAACTGGATTTATATTGAGGTATTTGATCCACTTAGACTTGAGTTTTGTGCATGACAATAGATATGAATTTATTTGCATTCTTCTACATGCTGCCATCCAGTTATGCCAGCACCATTTGTTGAAGATGCTTTCTTTTCTCCATTATTTATTTCTTGCTTCTTTGTCAAAAATCAGGTGTTCATAGGTGTGTGGATTTATGTCAGGGTCTTCAATTCAATTCCATTGATCCACATGTCAGTTTTTATGACAATCCCAAACTGTTTTTATTACTATAGCTCTATAGTAGAGCTTGAAGTCAGGGATGGTGATACTTCCGGAAGTTCCTTTATTGTATGGGATTGTTTTAACTATCCTATGTTTTTTGTTTTTCCATGTGAAGTTAAGAGTTGAGTACTGTTCTTTCGAGGTCTGGGAAGAATTATGTTGGGATTTTGATGGGGATTGCATTGAATCTGTAGATTGCTTTTGGTAAGATTGTCATTTTTACTATGTTAATCCTACCTATCCAAGAGCATGGGAGATCTTTCCATTTTCTGATATCTTCTTCAGTTTCCTTCTTCAAAGACTTAAAATTCTTGTCATACGGGTCTTTCACTTGTTTGGTTAGAGTTACCACAAGATATTTTAAATTGTTTGTGGCTATTGTAAAGGGTGATGTTTCTCTGATTTCTTTCTCAACCTGTTTATCATTTGTATATAGGAAGGCTACTGATTTTTTTTTTTTTTTTTTAGTTAATCTAGTATCCCACCACATTACTGAAGGTATTTATCAGCTGTAGGAGTTCCCTGGTAGAATTTTTTCTCCCATTACTTTTAGGAGAAATTCATTCTCATTCCCTCTTTCCCTTACTCACTCCTCCTTCCTCCGTCTCTCTGTCTCTGTCTCTGTCTCTGTCTCTGTCTCTGTCTCTCTCTCTGTCTCTCTCTTTCTGACAATGGAGAGGACACATTACAGTTTACATTATTCCTTATATTAAAACTAACAACACTATAATGATTACATTTAAATATCATCTTAAATCTGATATGACTGCTCACATTTTTATTCTTTTTTATTTGCTTTATTCATGCTAGTGCTTTCTAATGATATTTTATGATTTTTATTAAGCATTTTAAATGTCCTCACCAAATCTCTTTTCTTCATCCCCTGAGTAGAAACTCCATTTTTTTTTTTTTAGGAACACTCAAAATGTTTTCCATAATGGTACGGTAACTGACATGCTACTGATTATGAAAACCCTCCTTTCTCTCAATCCTTGCTAGCATCTATTATTTTTTCCTAACCTTATTGAAGAAATACTAATTCTACTTCATAAAACTGCCTAATATGTTATCACTGGAAAAAAGGCAAGTCGAAAGTTTAGTCCCCTTGGAGCTATCTGTTAAGGCGCTGCTTTCATTTTTTCAAGTCCATTTTCCTATCTTTAAGTTACTTTGTTTACATTAACAAGGCACTCTCTTGAACGTGATATGTTTTCTCAAGCGTATCTACGTGCATATTTATTGCCTCAATCAAGACACGGCATATCCTCACTGCATTTGAGAGTTTTCCTGCATCCCTAGTCAAGAAACCCTTCTCCTTGCCAGAGAGTAACCCTTCCAACTTTTTCCACTGGAAACAAATGAAGCAGGAGAAGAGGTTTCACCAGATGAGATACCACTAAAAGCCATGGAAGAGTGAAAGCTGATGGACAGGGGATGGCAGACAGCATGGGAAAGGAAGTTCAGTCCTAACTGCTCAGAGCCGAAGGTTGAAAGGCAAAACAATAGGAATGACTGGGTGGAGCATGGGAATCTGAGTCTAGTTAAGCAACTCCGTATGATACTAATGTGGTGGATACAAGGCATCCCGCTGGTCCGAACAGAATGAATGAAGACTCACGTGCACTGTGGACTTCAGGTGATAATGCTGTCAGTACAGGTTCATGCTCTGTAACGAATGTCCCTGTGTGCAAGACTTTGGCAGTGGAGGAGACTGGGCATGTGAGTGGAACAGTGAGTACACCAAGAAGTTCTGTGCCCTCTATGAACATAAAACTGCTGTGGGAAAAAAGTCTATTTTAAAATGAACTCTCTTATACCAGATAATGCCTCTGGAATAGGTAGCAGCTATTTTTAAGGAAGAGTCTAAGAGTGGACCTGCAGGTGTGCAAGTAGGTGTCTGGGGCATAAGAAGAAGCATTCATACCTGGGCTCCAAAAGGCTCTGTCAATCACTGTGCTCCCCCCACCACCCTAATGGGAGACAGAAGGCTTCCTACTGGTGGATACTGAGACAGAATTCTGTGAAAGAGTAGGATGGTCACCATACATACTGAGCAAGCACCAGACGAGAGAGAGAGAGAGAGAGAGAGAGAGAGAGAGAGAGAGAGAGAGAAGAAATTAGAACAGTGGATTGAAGAGACAGCTAGACACTGAATGGCCAGATTAGCTGCCCTTCAACTCCTTCCATTGATTGATTTCCACCTTGGGGGAAATGCTGTCCATAAAATCTGTCTAGGTGATGTCAGAGTCCATGTTGGTAGAGGAGCCAATGGAACGTCCAAGATGATAACGGAATAAAAAGCAGTATGCATGCCATGTGAACACACCCAGAGAACAGCCAGCAGAGCACCAGGGTTCCAGGAGGGGTCACCAGTATCTATCTATATCTATATAGATATATAGATATATAGAGAGAGAGAGACTCCCAGGTTACCTGACGTCTATACTAAATAGAAATGAATACTATAGCCTCATCAAAGGGGAAATTTGTTGCTGGGTACTCAGAAGGCCTGTAATTTAAAAGTAGAACACTGTGATTCTAATAAAAATAAAAGCAAACAAAAGAGATGCATATTTAAAACATATGTGCCACCCATGAATGAAAGTTATCTGATTATAAGTCACAAAAACTAATTATCAGCTTAACCAAAGATTGTCATAAATGAAATTGGGAGATTGGATGCAGCAGTGTACAGGTCAAATGTGTGTACATGTAGGGCTACTGTCTTCATGAGTTAATTTATGGAAAGGCGCCAGAGAACTAACAGGTTTTTTTTTTTTTTTTTTTTGGTTTTTTTTGGTTTTTTCAAGACAGGGTTTCTCTGTGTAGTTTTGCGCCTTTCCTGGAGCTCACTTGGTAGCCCAGGCTGGCCTCGAACTCACAGAGATCCACCTGGCTCTGCCTCCCGAGTGCTGGGATTAAAGGCGTGCGCCTAACAGTTTTATGATGTAACAAACACAGCATGGACTAAGACCCTGTGAACAACAGGTGCCTACCCACAGAAACAGGCACAATACTTCACCGAATTGGCAAAGGATTGAACAGAAACCCAGACTCAGTTGGACAGTTCAATGCCTAGACGATGTCTTTCTGGCCTCTACCAAGGTCAGAGGCTCACTCACCCCCTTTTAGATAGTCAAGGTAGCCTAGTCCCAAGTGGAAAGTGATAAATGGCCAGAGCAGGCACTAGATCTCTTAGAAGCACACACCCTTCCCAATCCCTAGTAACGGCTATTCTTCAAATACTGTGTTTTTCTGCTCAAAGTCTCAACAACATTCTTTGCACCTCCTTGCTGGGCCCTCCAGCCTCAGAGCAGTTATAGACCTCAAAGGGAGTCCTGTATGTAAAGGAAACAGACAGTTCAGCTGTTGAAACTTTTTAAAAAGACATTCCTTAAAAATGTCTCCTATCAGTTACAACTCAAGTGTTGATTACAAAGAGAAACAATCTCCCATTCAAGGCTGCTGAACTCCCGTTTCCTTTAATATATTCATTTAATCTATGTTAATTCTCCCAAGGTCTTCACCGGGTGTGCGGGCATCCCCTCTGCTCACCCCCCACCCCAAACTCTGAAAGGAACATAAAGGATACTGGACAATACACAATGGAACAAACAGGGACAGAAACAAGTGGCTGTTGTGATGGGAAAGCCAAGAGATGCTTGATCAAGACGAAGGGTCAGCAAGTGATGCGACCAAGAGTGGTGGCAACAAGAGAGCCTTGTCTGCTCAGAAAGCTGCGCTTTGTGAGTGAGGAGAAAGAGTCCAAGGCATGTTAGAAAGTTCTCTAATCTTCCAGAACACAGATGCTGTGAAACCAAGAATAGTGGCTGGGAATAGCAGCTGATTCAGCAAACTGGTCTACATTGTCCAAGTCTCATCCTGGCCAACAGTTAATTAAGGTCAACGTACAGTCTTTATCTACAATCTTTATCATGCTGGCTTTGACTTTCTGGTGTTTACATTCACCCCACTAGCATGGGAGCATCTACTTGCCTGAGTGTCTGCGTAATCATAGCCTTCCATTTCGCTAAGAGCCATGGTGAAAGTCACAGTCTGATGAATTAGCTAAGACAGTAAAAGAAAGCACCCAAGCATGGGCAAGAATATTTTCGCCCCGGGGGTGGGAGCATCCTTCCTAACCAGAGACTTCCAGTGATGGAGAATGGGTCCTCCACTTGCCTGAATGTGTGGATAGAAACAGAGTGGAGGACTGATAAGACATTGACAGATAACGTGGGAAGAGAACACCCTTTCCTGTTGTTGCATCTTTGACCAAGAGAGGTTCTTTGGGGGGACTGAATGAGGACCTGTAACTACCTGTTGTAAAAGTTTCACAAATGAGCACCTGTTCTGTTATAAAGTGATAAAATCTTTATATAAGAACTAAATATAGATGTGCACATGCATAATTTTACATGTAATTTTATGTATGTATAAAATTTTATGTAATTTTACAATGGCCAAATTAGAAAGGAGATTTCACGAGGAGAGAATATATTTTAGGTAAAACTATCATCAAAATGTTCATTGCAGTCGTCTATTGGCAGCATCTATTCATGGCATGTATTAATGGGTTTATACAGTATCCCATACATACACATGGGGCACACTAGTCACAACAAGCCACCCATTCTCTACCTCCCCAAGACCACACACTCTTCCCAATCTCTGATGATTCATCATCTCTCTTTAGGTTGATATTTTGCAGATTCCACATGTGTGAGGGGAGTAATTATGACGCATATCTAGGAGTAGTTTCATTATCATATACACGGTTCATATCCTCAAGGTAGGTGTGAGAACAGATCACCTGACCCAACTTTGTATCATGAGTAATTTAGATGCACATGAACCAAAAGAAACTCCAAGGTACAATTCACTCAGTATGAAAATAAACTCTATCCTGTTCTCACTGACTCTATTATAATATTTTTTCAGTGATGGATTTCATAGGCATGACGTTTTTATTTAAGAGTCTAATGACTTAGCTATACACTAGTCCTTCATGTTTAGCCAAACATAGATGTTTTGTGCTGATTCAAGGTTGATTGCCTAGACTGAGACGGGAAAGCTATAAGGCTCACCCTGAGTAGTTGTGGGAGAACTTTCCAGTTTCTATTAGAAAAGATGGGGACTTGCCAGCTGCCTCCTTCTACCCTTGGATGTGGCCTTGTCATGAGTGAGCACATCTGCATGTAATGCAACTCAACACAAACTACAGTAACTTGACTTCAGATGTACATAACCTGGGGTAACTGCAGAAACCAGGAAATAAAAGGAGATCATGGTGGAGCAATAAAGAGGGGTAATACCAGGCTACAAGTTATTTGAAGAGGTAAATAGGAAAAATGGGGGAGGGACTTTAACTATGGAAGAAGGAGGGAGATGGATAAAATAACAGTAAGGATGTCCGAAAATGTCATAAGGAATCATATTATTATCTATCTATCTAAAGGTGCATACATATAAATACATATAAGTCTGTGTATACATATGCATATATAGTTTTCCATCTAGGCTGTCAATGCTCCACCGCCCCACCCCCAAGAGTCACAGACTATCTAGCAAAAACTCAACATTGGGTGTGAGAAGTTTCTTTTGAGCTATTGGTCTGGATTGTCCAAGAGACTCACAAAACATTAACAGTTATCAGTATTGCCCTTGGTTGCCTCCCAAAGGTGGAAGGTAAGTCCCTATTGCAGAAGACACCATGAATATTGGACACAGGATCCAGAGGACACCTGACCTGAATGTGACGACCTGAATGCCCACTCCCTGAGAACCAGCTTTCATGGTACTAGAAGATGTCATGTAAGCTTTCAAAGGAGGGAAGCGACCCATAGTAATACCTTTCTATGACACCTGCTAATGACAACAGTGACCAACACTGGCACAATAACTCTAAAGGTGCACTAGTGACACTCATGGTAACCAACAGCTCTTGAATGGAAGAGACTGTAGAAGAAAGTCTGCAACAATTGTAAGAGTCAGAGGAATGAGAAGTTTGCTGCAAGAGTATCTCCTGGAAATGTCAGGAAGGCTATGCCTAGTAAGTCTCATCAACATGACTCCTAACAAGACCTGAATAATGGCAACACCAATGGATATGCTAAGATGGAAGGGGGAGGCAACTGGGGAATGCTTATAGCAGGAGAAATTGTCTTCCTCAGGGAAGAGCCCCCTAACTGGTGATCTAATACCAAGTGTTCAGTTCTGAGATCATACAATACAGGTAACAGTATATAGACTGAGCAGGTTGTATTTATGTTCTTAGGAGTGTGTGAGTGTGTGTGTGTGTGTGTGTGTGTGTGTGTGTGTGTGTGTGTGTGTAGCAACAATTAAAGAAAACAAGGTCATGAATTTGAGAGAGAACAGAGCAGGGGAGGTGGATGGGAGGGGATGGAGGAAGGAAAGAGAAAGGGAGAAATAATGTAATTATAATTTAAAAATATATTATTTTTTAAAAGCCTCTTCCCCTCCCCACCATGTACACACATATACACACACACATACACACACACACACACACACACACACACACACACACACACACATTCATAGATCCTTTAGCTCACCTTAAAATTGACTCGTGACTTAAACACAGCAATGAACTCTTACTTACAAGTACATAAGAATCCATTACCTTAATTTTATTTTCCTGATTAAGTGACTTAAGCCTGAGGGCTCAGGTCAAAATAGTAAGACATTACTAGCTCGACACTGTTATATCTTAATTAAAGTCTCTGATGTATCGTTTTCTAATGAGGAAAATTGGATGGGATAATAAAAGTGCTTCCTTTGGACATCAGCACCAAGAAAACCCAATGAGAAAGAGACAGCCTCTTAATAAATGGTGACGGGAACACTATCCACAGACAGGGGAATGAGCATAGAGCCCTACCTCACACTACAGTGGAAAGCAACTCCAACTGAAGATCTAAGTTAAGACCCAACACAATGAACCTGCTAGAAAGAAACAGAAGAAAAACACCCATGACATTAATGTGACAAATGACCTCTTGGCTATGACCCAACAAAAAAAAAAATAGAAAGACTCACAGCCAGACAATATGTAGAGAGTGGGAGACCTTGGAACACTCGGTCCTAAATGGGATGTCTCTGTCAAGTCCTCCCCTCGGGGCTCAGGGAACTCTGTGGAAGAGGAGGCAGATTAAGTGTAAGAGCCTGTCGGGGAATGTAGGACAACAAGGAGCCAAGGCCTGTAGACACAACGGGACTGGCACACATATGAACTCACAGAAACTGTGGCAATATGCCCAGGGCCTGCATGGGTCAGTACCAGGGATCCTAGAGCTGAAAGGAGAGGTGGACACATGCTCCCATCCCTAACCCAGAAAGTGTTTACAACTGATAGCCACTTGCAAATGAAAAATTAGTTTTCTTTGAGGAAATCTGATGGGGAAGCAAACCACTCTGAAGGGTAGGCCCCATGTCCAGCAGTAGATGGCCAACACAAAACAAACTCAACAGCATCTTTAGAGGTTCTTTGCCTCATAATGTTAAGTTATAGCTTTTTGGTTTACTTATTTATTTTTTTACCTTACAGATCCTTTACATATATATTATGGCTTCTGGATCTGGGATTTTATGGGAGTCTTGGGGGTGCAAATGTGTGTATCTCTGTGCCTGCATGAGTTTCTTGTGGTTTTCTTTGGTTCTTTTTCTTGTTTGGTTGTTTTGTCATATTCCAATTTGTTTTTATTTTATTTTATTATTCCTTAGTTACCTGCTATTTTCTAAGGAGAGAAAGAAAGAAACCCTAGATGCCTTAGTTAGGGTTTCTATTGCTATGAAGAGACACCACAGCCACAGCAGCTCTTATAAAGGAAAACATTTCCTTGGGGTGACTCACAGTTTCAGAGGTTCAGTCCATTATCATCATGGTAGAGAACATGACAGCATGTAGGCAGACATGGTGCCGGCTACATCTTAATCAGAAGACAGCAAGAAATGGTCTCACATACTGGGTGGTATCTTGAGCATAGGAAACCTCAAAGCCCATCCCCACAGTGACACACTTCCTCCAACAAGGCCGTATTTATTCCAACAAAGCCACAGCTCCTAATAGTGCCACTCCTTAAGAGCTAATGGGAGCCAATTACATTCAAAGTACTCACCATGTGGATCTGGATGAAAAGGGAGGTGGAGGGGAACTGGGATGAGTAAGGGAAGGGAAAACCATAATCAAAGTATAGTGAATGAAAAAAATCCTATTTTCAATAAAAGAAAAAAAACGAAAATTACAAAAAGTAGACAATGGGATTTCTGTCTGCACAGAAAGGGGGGAAATTCAAGAGAATTTTTTAAAAAGTCTACTGGCAAAATGGGACATATTTTCAAGTTATGTATTTACTCGGCAGTTAGTATGTAAACATGAGAAATTCAAGACAACTCAATAGGGAAAAACAAATAGCTCAAAACAAAGTAGACAAAGAGCCTGAGTAGACATTTCCTAAAATACTTACAAGTGGCCAACAGGTTTGTGGAGAAAATGTGAATACTAATAATTGTAGAAATGCAACTTGAAGCTACTTCGATCCATTGTCCCCACATGCTAGAAGAGTTCCTATTAGAACAATCAAGGAGGGCCTGGAAAAGGAGCTCAGCAGGTGAAATGCTTGCCTTGCAAGCATGAAAACCCAAGCTCCAGATCTCACATTAATATCTTAATTAAAAACACAAAAACAGAGCATGGTGGTGCGTGCTTAGAATCACAGTGTGGGGAGGTGGAGGCAGGTAGACCTGAGGGGCTCCCTGTCCAGCCAGCATAACTTAGTCCCAGGCCAATGAGAGACTCTGTCTCAAAAACCATAATGGATGAAGGATGACAGCCAAGGTTGTCCTCTGCCCTATTCAAACATTTGCAGGTACACTCATCAAATCATACTTGCTCATACAGACACACACAGAGGGAGCTGCGGGGAGGATGACAGGTGTTGGGGAGGATATGAAGAAAAGAAAACATTACACAGTGATGATAATGGAAATGAAGTCAGTTATTACGAAAAGCAGGGTGGACTGTTCTCCAAACAGTCACATGGACTCTCCATAGGACTCAACAATCCCACCATTGGGTGGCTAACCAAAGCAAACACAAGTCCCCATGTTGAAGCATAGATGGCACTCCTGTGTTCATTCCAGCATGCTTTGCAAGAGCGAAGATGTGGGAAGAGTTAAAGAACCCACAAGACTTCACTGCTGCTGTTGCTGAATAAAAACTAAATATATTTTGGGTTGTGGGCCTAGTCTTTAACGGCTGAGCTATGAGGTAACCCAGACTCAGAAAGACAAACACGATATGGACTCACTCATAAGTGGATAGTAGATGTAAAGCAAAGGTAATCAGGCTACAATCCACAACCCCAGAGAAACTAGGTACCAAGGAGGAACCTAAGAGGGACACATAGATCCCCCTGGGAAGGGGAAATAAATGTGATCTCCTGGGTAAACTGGAGGTGGAGAGTTTAGAGAGAAGGGATGAAGGATGAGAACATGGGGGATCTGGATGGTCGAGTTGGGGGAGGAATAGAGAGGGAGAGCAATGAAAGTGATGTCTTGATAAAGGGGGCCATTATGGGGTTAGGAAGAAACCTGGTGTCAGGGAAACTCCCAGGAATCCATAGGTATGACCCCCAACTAAGACTCCTAGCAATAAGTGGAGAGGGTGCCTGAACTGGCCTTCTCCTGTAATCAGATTGATGACTTCCCTAATTGTCATCATAGAACCTTTTTCCAGTAACTAATGGAAGCAGATGTAGAGATCCATAGCCAAGCCCTAGGCAGAGCTCTGGGAGATATGAGCAAGGGGGAGGTGGGGGGCAGTGTCAAGATCATGAAGGGGAAACCCACAGAGATAGCTGACCCCGAGCTCTTGCAAGCTCACGTACTCTGGACTGACAGCTAGGAAGCCTGCATGGGACTGACCTAGGCCCTCTGCATGTAGGTGACAGTTGTGTAGCTTGGTCTGTTTGTGGGGTCCCTAGCAGTAGGATCAGGATCTGTCCCTGGCACGTGAACTGGCTTTTTTGAACCTATTCCCTATGGTGGGATGCCTCACTCAGTCTTGATGGGGGAGGAGCTTGGTCCTGCCCCAACTTGATAAACCATGTTTTGTTGACTCCCATGGGAGGTCTTACCCTTTCTGAGGAGTAGATGGGGAATGGGGGGTTAAAAAGGAGTTGGGGGAGGGAATGGGAGGAGAGGAGGGAGAGAAAACTGTAGTTGGTAAAATAATAAAATTAATATTAATTAATTAATTAATTAATTAATTAATAAAAAGCCTGTTTTTACATTGAATTTAACTAGATGTGAGTGGGAAACCAAAATAAGCACAGGAATTCTGTATCATCAAAGGTTCCCGTGTCAAAACACAAACCTACTCAATGCCTGTTTTCTAAGGGAATGAATAAATCCACTCTTGGCAATGAAACCTTGTTACCTCCTTCCCAAGTTCCCCTTTAAAGTCCTACATGCAGCCGGTGAGAACAATGAGGAAAGAGAGGTCCTTAGCCCTATCGCCCAGGGATCTACAGCTGGAAGAGGGCAAGGCAGACAGAGCACATCCTCAGTTTCAGGAAATTTGACTTGAAATGGGTATTAAAGGATGCAAAGGGTTTTTTTTTTTTTCAACTTAAGAGTAAGAAAAAATCCACAAATTTTGGTTGTATGAAAGTGTTAGATCGTTGTTGTTGTTGTTGTTGTTTTAATATTTCAGCGAAAGAAAACAGGAAAAGTAACACATGAAAGAACTCACGTTGTAGGTTGAATCAGGGTGACGAAATTATGCGCTCCTTTCCTCACATTTAATATCATTTAATCGCTAAAAAAAAAAAAAGAAGTCACAGATTTCAAAGCAACACTTAAAATGTTTTGAATAATTCAATAAACCATCTGAAAACTCCCGAGGTGACCCACTTTCTGAACACGTGCTAAATATAACTAGCACCGTACAGTTGATAACCTTCAAACCGATGTCCACCATCTCATTCCCTTTTTATGCTGCCATGAGTGCAATAATGAATTCATATTTAAAGGCAATGATCTTAGTAAAGCACAGCATTTTTTCATGATTTTAAGGGCCAACTACAGTATGAATTCTTAAGGTCAACTCTGAACCTTTCCTCTTAAAACCATGGTGCTCAAAAATGGTTAAAGACTGATCTGGATCCTCAAAAGATAATTTTTATAGGTATGCAAGAACATTTTAAAATATTTATTTTGTTTTATATGTAAAAATATTTTGCATGTGCATGTATGTATGTGCACTACATGTTTGCCTGGTGCCTACAGAGGTCAGAAGAGAGCACTGGATCCCCTGGAACTAGAGTTATGGATGGTTGTGAGCCACCTTGTGGGTGCTAGGAACCAAACCTGAGTTCTCCGTAAGAGCATCCAGTGCCCTTAACCACCGAGCAGTCTCTTTATCCCCTATGATATTTCTAAAGGAACAAGTAGACAGAAGTATGTAAAGGGAAACGGGCACACTAAGGAAGTGAAATATATGCATGTATACAGAAATATTTGTATTTGGCATGTTTTTCAGGGGCCCACATGTGATCAGAAGAGGGATGATCAAAATAGAAAGAAATGTGGTAGTGTATTTAGCCAAATAGATTCGTGTCCTATTGCTCATCAGATATGGGCAAGGGAAGGTACAAAGGAAAAAATGCTAAATATGACTCCCTGCTAAAATATTTTTAGACTGGTGATAAGGTTCAGAATAGGTGTGCACACTCCTGGGTTTATGCCTCAGCACCAGGAAAAAAAAATGCTAAGCTGTCATTTGAATACAGCTAAGTGTATTGCATTATTTTATGCTATTTTCAATAAACACTGAGTGCCTGAAAGTAAGGCACATGACCCTCACTGACTGAAAAAACCTCAAATCAGGCTGTGGTTTTGTTTTTTTTTTTTTTTTTCCGTGGAGAAGAACTACTAAATAGCTGGTTCATGTGTAACCCCAGCTACTCGGGAAGCTCGAAATCAGCCTGGGTAGCTCAGGAAGACACTGTCACTAAATGAAATCAGAAGGGTTGGGGACATAGGTGTACAGTCAAACACTTGTCTAACGTGAGCCCTGGATTCAACTTCCAACACCAACACACACACACACACACACACACACACACACACACACATACACAGGCGCACACACTCGAGCACGCACACACGCATACCATTATGTATTTTAACTATATTCTGTTGGGGAAAAATAACAAAAGAGAGAAAAAAATAAATCTCCTAACCCAGCAGACTGAATTTTTCTGCAAAATATTTTATTTGGTTTTCAACTTCAAGGTTTTCAGGCACAGCCAAATGCCAACCAGGCAGCCTGTCGTATCTTTCCAAACTTTGATCTATTGCCACCCATCTGATAAGGTTTTTAAATATCTTCACTTAGAAATCTATTGCAGAGATTGTTTAACAATATCAATGGTCTTTTCACCAATGTTATGGAAGATCTACTGTTGCTTACAGGGTTAGACAGAACGCACTTCTCTCTGAGGTTACATTTAAATATAAATATAAATAAAAGAAAGTTCACGGGAGCACAGGTTTGATCACCCTTCTAGCCTCTACAGGTAGAAAGTTAACAATAAAATTTCACTGCTGATTAGGAGCATTGCGAGGACCCTCTCTGCTGGCTGCCAGACATCCGATGCTAGCTGTTCTTCTCTGAGCATCAAGACGACCTAATGAAGTTGAACGCCTTTGAAAGGTTTGCTTTATTGCAAATCGTAAGCCCAGCTGAGGAGCCAGATTAAGCTTGAGGCCATGACCCTGCATACCTGGAATTTTTTCGGTGAGATGGGGAACAAAGGATGTTTTTCTCTAACTCAAGGATGGTTAGATTATTTTTTTCCCTATTTTCCCATCAACAGACCTATCTGCATCTTTCTCCATCCTCTCTCGCTTCTTGCACAACTATTTGAGTTTGGCTACCACGAAACTTGTAACATATTCCTTGCAGAAGCTTCAAAGCGTTGTTCGAATGGGAAGATAAAATGCTTCCGGCCCTGTCAGAGAGGAAGACTACCACAGTAAACCAACAAGGAGGACAGGAGCCCGGGATAGCCAGGCTTTCAAAAGCTCTTTGCTAGCAGAGGCCACCACAGCATAAGCAAACCTCTGTTAGTCTGTCTGTGAACTCATGGACCCAGACTCCCCTTGAAGACCCTGGACTCAACAGCCTGGTTGCTCTAAGTCACTGACACCCCTGGACAGAAAAAGACCTAAGTCTTGACCTCTTTAGCCAAGTCCAGCTCACCCGTCAATCAAAGAGCTGGAATGTGTGCTCAGTAAACACCCGCTCTGTGCCAAAGAGAAGAAAAACTGCTTATTGAGTGCCCGGGACAAGCCCAGTCTCCCACCTCCCAAGGGTCCTCACCAGACAATGGGTATCCATGCAGCCAGTGAGCAAAAGACAAATGATGCTTTTATCTTGCATGCCCCCTCCTGCTTGCAATCAAAGTTTACGTTAAAGCCACTTAACTGTCTGGAGCACAGCCTGGTGGATTACCTGTTGGTTTGAACCAAGTTCATTACATGATCATGTGAGCTGGGGAAAGGAGAGAGAGTTGTGGAAGGTTGGTTTTGCTTTGAGAACACCTTCAGCCTTGTATTTTAGCCTCCCAAGGACTTGGCTACATGCTCTTCCCCACCCCCACCCCCACCCCCCAAGGACAAGGGATGGAAAGTAAACCAAATGCCTACCAAATACAAGTTCATCTTGTATTTCCAGTTATGTTCTTGATTTAAAATTCACTAAATCGCAAGCTTAAAAATGGGTCACTTGGGGTGGGATAGAAGCACAGAGAGAGCGGTGAAGGAAAAGCTTATCGCTGGGATAGGTTCCAAGGTCTTTGAGGCAAAGCATCCGATGGAATTCCAGTCAGCCTTCACAGGTAAGGCGAAACTGGAAGGTCCCAAAGCCAGTCTTGAAGGTCAGTATTCTGAGGACAGTAATCTTCCTTGTTAGCCAAGTTGGACCAAAACACCTGAAGTGATTAATTGATCCATTTCACACGAGGTCAAAGCTCCTCTTGTTCCTCAAGTGGATCTTGATTCCAAGAAGGAATTCCTTGTCGCCCACCACCTGAGTGAGCTGTTTGTTTCAGCCCTCCCAGCTTTATCTCCTTCAGCAACCTAGGATGGAAACAGCAACACACCAGAGTGGTTCCTTTGCAATCTTGGTTCCATAGCCTAATCTCAAGGGCTCACGATGTTGTGTTGTTATTAAGGGACTCTGAGGTCAAAAGATGTGGATACGTCTGTATCTGTCACACTGCTTTTTTTTTAAGCTTTAACTTTATAAAACTATTTTTACACATTTTGAGAATTTTGAACATGAGTATTATATTTACACCATTCCCACCCCCATTCCATTTCCAACTGCTCCCATACCTCCCACTCCCTTTAAAAATCATGAGCTCTTAATTGTTGTTGTTACACACACATGTACATACACTTATACACATATATAAATACAATCTGCTAAGTCTATTTAGTAATGATAAGTCTATTTAGCAAGGGATATGGGATTGGATAATCAACCAGAGAAGACTGATTCTCCCTTTCTCTGCAGCCATTGATGGCCTGTGGTTCTTCATCCAAGAGTGGGCTTGTGGGGTTTCCCCCATCTATGTTGACATGTTGACTCTACGCTACATTCTTACCAAATAAGCAAGTGCCTATAAAACTGGCTTGGAAAGATGTCTGGGGCACACCCTCCCCTGGAACCTACAGGGAAAGCCAAGGTCTTGATCTAGGACTTGGTCCCTCCGGATCAGCAATGATGGCTCTGGAACCTGATACAACAACACAGCAGGGAAGCGCAGTGAGCACTCTTGGTGATAGTCTACCCTGTAGCCGGACCCTGCCTCATCCTGGTGCCTGACTTTGATCTTTGCTATCTTGTTCTCAGAGCTGGCAGGACGGGTCAGCCACCCTGTGTACTCAGCCCCATTCTCTAGGCCTAAGAATCAAAGTGTCCCAGACTATCAAAGAACAGTCTTGCTTGAAATAAGCCAGGTAATATCATTTTCCTCTATTTTGTCACCTTAAAACTGTGTGCGTGCACATGCTTGCATGGTTTTGTGTGTGTGTGTGTGTGTGTGTGTGTGTGTGTGTGTGTGTGTGTGTGACATGAAAGTAGAATGGAGACATGAGAGAGGAAGAAAAGATCTTAAGAAGAAGCGGGCAATGGAATGCATGTATTATGAAAGCAGAGGGCAAACTACATGGGAAAGAAAGATGGAGTCTGACAAGACAGAGGTGTGGAAGTGAGGAAGGTCAGTGGGGGAGGGGAACAAATCATAACAAGTATAATGGCACATATGTATGAAGATGCCATAATGAACCCCATTGCCTTGTGTCTTGGTTACTTTTATATCACCACAATAAAACACCATAATCAAGGCAACTTATAGAAAAGTTTATCAGTAGCTTCTAGTTTCAGAGAGTTAGTCAGTCCATGACCACCTGGCAGGGAACACAGCAGCAGGCAGATGGGCATGGTACTGGAGCAGTAGCTGAGAGCTCACACCTGGAGACAACAACCACCACTGAGGCAGAGAGCGCTAGCTGGGAATGGTGTGGGCTTTTAAAACCTCAAAGCCCACCCCTAGCAGCACACCTCCTCCAACAAGGCCACACATCTAGTCCTTTCCAAACAGTTCCACCAACTGGGGACCAAGTATTTAAATATATGAATATGGGGGACCGTTCTCATTCAAACCACTTCACCATGTACGCTAACTTGGAGAGTTAATAAAAACAGGTGGCTGAGGTGCAAGCCCATTACTAGCTCAACTTTCTAAGGGCAAATGAAATGAAAATATTTCCCCAAGGGGAGGTGGATGAGAGTCTCTCCCTCTCTCCATCCCATCTCTTCCAGTATTTCCAGCGTGGCTGTACTAATTTACACTTCTACCAACAGACTGTTGAAGAAGAATCCCATCCTCCCAGCATTTACATAGTGTTTGTATGGGGATTGTTCTTATTTGTCTTGCTTTGGGGAGGCAGGTTGGTTGGTGGTGGTGGTGGTGGTGGGTTGTCTTTTGTTTTTGTTTGTTTGATTGTTTTTGTTGTTTGTTTGTTTGTTTGTTTGTTTGTTTGTTTTCCCTTAATATCAGTGTAACTAGAGTGAAGTGACATCTCAGTGATCTTAATTTTCCAACTCTTTGGTAATTAGTGACGTAGGCTATTTTCTCATAGACCCTTAGCCATTTATAGGTCTTTGTTGGGAGTTATTTGTTTGGTTCTTTGTTGGGGGCTCACAGGGGCTCCCTAGTAAGGCCTTGCTCAAGGTCAGAAAGTCTGAGCTTACTTTGCCCAGCAGGGCTGCATATGATTTGGCCATGGGTGTGGTTACCAGGTGTTTTGAAGGATCTACACTTGGTTGTATGTTGTGCTTTGATCTTGAAAGGGGGAGGTCTTTTGCTGCTCCCCTTGCTAGTATATAAAAAGCCCATTAGAAATAAACTCGAGGCTGCTGGGTATTGACCAAGGGCCCTCCCAAAGCTATCCTGCATCTCTGTCTTTTTTCTTCATCTATATTTCTATCTGGCATTTCTCAGTTCCTCACTCCCCCCTTCAAGTGACCCTTCGATAGGTCAGGGTTGAACCCCAACACTGGGCCCCAACATTTCTTTTACTTACATTTTAAGTTCATTATTTTTTTATTTTCTGTTAAACTCTTTGAGTTCCTCAAACGCTACAGATGTGATCTTCCTATACAGGTTGTAAATAGTGTCTCTCATCTTCAGGTTGTCTCTTCACCATTGATTATTTCCTTTCTGCTGCAGAAACTTCTAGTTTAATGTAAAAACATCTGTCTGTATGTTTTCTTGTTATTAGCTATCTTTCATATTCTTCTCCAAAATAGCATTGCCTAAAGCCAGTCTTGGTGGTGCATTCCTATAATTCCAGCAATTAAGAGATGGAGACATAAAGATCCTGAGTTTGAGATCACCCTGGGCCAGATTTGAAAACAAAAAACAAAAAAA
>CABHPQ010170833.1:0-15310 GCA_902168405.1 Peromyscus aztecus
CAAGGAATACACATATCCTATAAACAAAATGATCTGTACTTTTATTCAATTAAAGTTCCTTAGAAATATTTTTTAAACATAGTCAAAAGAATGTGGAGCATTCACTAACTCAGAAATAGATGCTTTTAATTGTTAATGTAATCTTGAAATTTCCTTAAAAAAAAAGTATAAGGTTTAACACTGTTGCTGTGGGAAACACTGTATTCCCGAAATAGCATCTCACATAAAAGCACTAAGCAAATCTTATATTGTTCATGGCAAAGTCATACCATTTTAAAAGTTCTTAGTTTGTATTGTGGCACAAATGTGGTAAGGATGGAAGAAACTGATAGAATATTAAATTGAGATAGCTCTGGATAACACTAATTCCTGTTGTCACGCTAAGTATCCACCTAAGTGGATAATCCAAGAATTGTGCTTGCATGACCTCATCTTGTTTATTGAGTTTCCACTAAGTGCAAAGCATAGAATGTAAGAGCAAGAGAACACAGAGACTATCTGTTGATGAAATGATACCGGTGAATAAATAAGGACTCTGTATTCACAAAGAGTTTACAAAGCCTGAGGATGAGATGCTCTGGGAAATACAGTCCAGTACATTGGGCAGAACACTGCAATAGAACTCAGAAACCCCGATGTCCTTACACATGAGTGTTACTATAGAGAAATGAAAGTCTGGAATAAAAGGAACTTCATTTTATTTCAATTATCAGAAGTGTAGGCATTATACGGCTTTTTAGAGCATTGTCCAGAAGTTGGTAGAAATACATTAGGATTCAAATACTGAGTATGATCTCACAAGTACTGAATAACTGTATGTGGGATAAGAAAATGTCACACATATACATTATGTATTTTTGGATGATTTTTAGATTTTATAAATTTTAATAAGTGCTAAGATAGGGAAAATTTGATGATTAAAATATAACAAACTATAATTTAAATCTTCTAATAATGATTGAAGCATTCCTTTATGGTTAGACAATGGAGAGAGATGTTCAAGAGAGTTTGGACTTATATCCTCTAATAGCTTTGTATTATCTGCACTTTTCCAGGTTTTGCAAATGCAGGTCGAGTCTACAAGTTGCCTACTTAATTTAGTATTGGTGTATCAAGATTTTTTCCTTAGTTTGGAAAAATGTGCAAAGAGTTCATATGATTTAATTCATTTGTAAAAGTGAAAATCTCAGCCAAAATTCAAAGGTTTGATTTTTGTAATAAGGGAATGCATTTACGTTTGTGATGGTGTACGTGCCTTCAATAAAATACATATATCAGTAATTATTTTTTAGAAATTATCTTTATGTCTTAGCAACAACTACATTTATTTGTAATGTGTTATTTAAAAGTGTGGGGAGTTGAAAATGATTGAACATAACAAAATACAAAGCAAGTCTGATTATTTTATCTTGTAGAATTTTAAACATTGTAATATTTTGGAATAATATAATTTTTAAAGTGAAATACTTTAATTTAAAGATATTATCAAAAATATACAAATCTTCTTCACATTTGCAACATCTGACAACTCTAAAGTATAATTCACAGTTTGGCTAAATTGTGGTTTTTTTCATATAAGAATGAGAATTACTTACATAAATGTTTAACCTCCTTAGTCATCAGGGAAACACAAATCAAAACTACTTGAAATTTCATCTTCCACCATCAGAATGGGCAAGATCAATAGAATAAATGACAATTCATGTTGACAAGGTTGTGGGGTAAGGGAAACACTTATCCATTGCTGATGAGAGTGCAAACTTGTACAATCAATAGTGAAATCAGTAAGATGGTTCCTCAAGAATCTGGAAACTGATCTGCCTGATGATCCAGTTACACCACACTTGGGCATGTACCCAAAAGACTCCACATCCTACCACAAGGACAATTGCTCAACCATGTTCATTGCTGGTCTATTCATAATAGCCAGAAAATGAAAACAATCTAGATGTCTGTCAACCAATGAATGGATAAAGAGAATGTGGTACATTTACACAACCGAATATTACTCAGCCTTCCAAAAATTGAAATCATGAAACTTGCAGGTAAATAGATGGAGCTTGAAAAAAATCATCAGGAATAGGGTAACCCAGACCCAGAAAGACAAATATGTTATATATTCATTTATATGTGGCTATTAGCCATTTAGTCTTTGGTAAGCAAGCTGCAATCCATATAACTACAGAGCTTAAGTATAGATTAAGGAACTAGAAGAGACAGATGGATCTCCCTAGGAAAAGGAAATAGAATAGATTCTTATGGATAAATGAGATGGGGTAGAAATAGAAGGATCAAATGTAGAAGAGGGAAGAGAAGGGTAAGGTAAGGGAGGAAACAAGATAAGGGACAGCTAAAACTAAGGGTCATTTGAGAGGTCAGATGGAACCTAACACAACAGAAGATTTCTAAAATATTTATCTGTATGAAGGCAATCTAATTGAAATCACCAGATAATGGAGATGGAGCCCATACTGGACTGTGGTGGTTTGAAAGAAAATGGCCCTCAAAGGGAATGGCACTATTAGGAAGTGTGGCTTTCTTGGAGGAAGTGTGTCACTGTGGGGGCAGGCTTTGACTTCTCTTTGCACAGGCTTCCCTCAGTGTGGCTGGCAATCTACTTCCTGTTGCCTGCAAGATATAGGACTCTCAGCTCCTCCAGCACCATGTCTGCTCACATGCAGCCATGCTCCCCACCATGATAATAATGCTCTGAACTGTAAGCAAGTCACCCCCAATTAAAATGTTTCCTTGTAAGAGTTGCTATGGACATGGTGTCTCTTCACAGCAATAAAACCCCTAAGGCATGTACAATTTTATCAACAAATGAAGCTTCCAATCCCAGTAATGAATAATATCTAATCAAGTTTTTGGCTAAAAGGGTCCCAAGGGAACCCCCAAACAACTCCTGCTATTATTGCCAAAGGTATTGTTTGCTCTCCACGATCTTACAGTAGGACTTATTGCTCAGGATATCACCTACACTACTCATTGGATATGGAGAAATTGATCTGGTGCCTGCTTAAAAAGCCTTCTTCCCTATAGAGTAGTATTCATGGTACAGGGAGGTACTCTGCATGCTACCTAAAGAGAAAGGTAACTATCTACAATGATGATCTTTCTGGAAGATACATTAGTACAAGAGTGGCATAAAGCTTGAGAAAGTAACCAACTACCGTCTGATTATATTTAAATCTTATTCCATGACTTGGCACTTATTATGCCCAACAATGTTTGAGAGACCAAGTGCCTCAGAGTATATACCCCATGGATCTAGAAGAAACCCAAATTTTACTGTCCTGCTAAAGGAGCATAACCATAAAAGGACTCTTATCAACACTCTGCTACATTTATACATAAGCATTGTTCTCAGCCATTATCAGAGAACCTTCATCCTCTAGTAGATGGTAACCCATGGTCACATAATATGCAGAGAGTGAAGGACCCTGGAACACTTAGTCCTAGTAGGAATATCTCCATTAAAACCTCTCCCCAGGGCTCATGGAACTCTGTAGAAGAGGGAGCAAGAAGATTTTAAGACCCACATATAATGGAGGACACCAAAGAAACAAGGACTTCCAAACACTGCAGGACTGGATCACATAGGAACTCACAGAGAGTGAGACAGCATGAATAGGACCTGCATGGGTCTGTGCCAGATGGGGTGGCAACATTGTGGGAATCTCATGGAATCTTATTTGGGTATACAAATCCCACATAAGATCAGGCCCATGTCCAGCAGTAGATGGCCAATACAAAAATGAACTCAATGGCATCTTTGGAAGTTCTTTGTCTCATGTTTTGTAGGGTATGTATGTATATATGTATGTGTGTATGTATTTACCTTGTAGATCCTTTAAGACTATATCGTGGCTTCCAGTTTTGTGTTTTTTTTGGGATTCCTATGTCTATGAATGTGTCTGTCTGTGTGTCTTTATGTATTTTCTTTATTGTCCATTTTCTTTGGCTGTTTTTCTTCTGTTTATTTTTTCTTTTCCAATTTCATTGTTTTTATCTTATTTTATCATTATTCTTTAGATACCTGTTTGCTTTCTTTTTTTTTTATAAATAAGTCATGGATTTAATTAAAATATTGTAAAATTATAGAGATTGTATAGTGTGATAATTACAGTTTTCAGCTTTTGCAATATATTGTGATTGGCTATAATTATAAAATAATATTCACTTTCATCTCATAGTTTGTATTCCTTTTATCAAATAGAACCCTTTAAATCATGCAAGCCTCAGATTCCAGTATAACTAGATTTGTCGCTGCAGCCTAGGAGCTGAAGAATTGTTGATTGACAAAGGAATCAAAATCCTCTATGACTGCAGACATGCTGAACATGCTCTGGATAATTCCTATTAGTTTATTTTTGGGTGCTCCTTACTCCTATATTTCATTTTCTGTTTTTGCTTTTTATCTATCTATCTATCTGTCTATCTATCTATCTATCTATCTATCTATTTATTATTATGAAAACTGGTGGAGGGAAGAGGGGGATCTTTGATTGGCTGGTTTGCTTTCTAAGGAGAGACAGAAAGGGTATGGATGTGGATAGGAGGAAACGTGGGGAGGAACTGAGGAGGAAATTATAATCAGAATATATTATATAAAAAAATCTATTTTCAATAAAAGAGAAAAAAAGAATTGGATCCTTTTCCACATCTGTCTCTTTTCTCTCTTTCCTCACTGTTTTTACATGAAGGTGCTTACAGAGTAATTCATTGAATTAGGCAATCAGCAGACTCCAGATACCGTTGATTATATAGGCTACAATGAAATGTTGTTAAAAAAGAATGTGGTTATCATTTGAGGTGTCATCCATGTGTCAAAAAAAGGCTGCCATCAACAGTTTTATATAGTCATAAAAATTAGAAAGAATATGCAAGAGAATTTATACATAGCATGAAACCTGAAATACCTACAAAGTGATACTTGGCATGAAATTATTCATGGCTTCAGTATTATACAAAAATAACATGAAAATCTACTAACTGATCAAACTGCTTTGTCTTATATTAGAAAGACTAAGAAATACATTTTGAAAGTTGAACAAGTGTTAGGGTACAGTAAAACTCACACCATGTGAGTAGCACATGAGGGCTATGAAGTACTAAAGAAATAAAAAACAAAGTTTTACAAAATTGGAAATAGAAAGTTAAAGGCCATTTATTATACAAATGGCTATATAAAATTCCAATAACATGATCTCACTAACATATTCCCCAAATCTGTATTAAATGTTCTATGTTATAATAAACCTGCAGAATTATGAGCACAGTTTCTTAAGGAACATATTTGAAGTCTGCACTAAACCCTATTTAATAGGGAGGTTGTGATATATATATATATATATATATATATATATATATATATATATATACATACATACATGTAGTGTGATAAATATAAATAAAATATTGGCATAGTCCAATATTTTAAACAGAGTGAAAGCTCAGTATCCTTGATCATGTGACATAAGGGCTTACTTATTCTAGTAAGAACTAAAATTCTGTATCGCTGAGGCACCAATTCCTTAACAATTTTTATAAACAAGGGGATGCCCTATGTTAATACATCTTCCATCTGGGTCATTTAGTTTTTGTATTTGAAGATTTATAGTGTCAGCCTCTCAAAGCTGTCAATTCCCTGATCAGCGATACTCACTCTTTGTATAAGTGTTAAAGTCTGCTCCATAGACTAACATTCATGAAAGGGACACGCCAGACCAGCAGAGGCAGCCACCAGAGCAGCCTCAGCCTGCGCCCTCTCCTGCCCGCCCACCCTCCGCCGCCCCCCCCCCCCCCCCGGGTCTCTCCCCCCCTTCCCCCCCCCCCGAGCCCCCCCACGCCCTCCCCCCCCCTCGGACGTCGGGGGTGGGGGGGGGGGGCTCGCCTTCCTGCCCGTCCCTATTGTTCCGCCCCTGGCCTCCCGCCCTTCCCCTTCCTGGCCGCTCCCCTTTTCCCCTTCAGTAGACTTGTGCCTCCAGTTTTGGCTTTCACTCCCACCAGTGACCAAAGACTTGACCACTCAAAGTCCAGCTCCTTGTAACTACTAGACATGGACACCGGTGTGATTGAAGGTGGATTAAATGTCACTCTCACCATCAGGCTACTTATGCATGGAAAGGAAGTTGGCAGTATCATTGGAAAGAAAGGAGAATCTGTTAAGAAGATGCGCGAGGAGAGTGGTGCACGTATCAACATCTCAGAAGGGAATTGTCCTGAGAGAATTATCACTTTGGCTGGACCGACTAATGCCATCTTCAAAGCCTTTGCTATGATCATTGACAAACTGGAAGAGGACATCAGCAGCTCTATGACCAACAGCACAGCTGCCAGCAGACCCCCAGTCACCTTACGGCTGGTGGTCCCTGCTAGTCAGTGTGGCTCTCTCATTGGAAAGGGGGGTTGCAAGATCAAGGAAATAAGAGAGAGTACAGGGGCTCAGGTCCAGGTGGCAGGGGATATGCTCCCCAAATCAACTGAGCGGGCAATCACTACTGCTGGCATTCTGCAATCCATCATTGAGTGTGTCAAACAGATCTGCGTGGTCATGTTGGAGTCCCGTCCACCCCCCCCCCCCCCCCCCCCCCCCGCCGAAGGGCGTGACCATCCCGTTCCGGCCCAAGCCCTCGAGTTCTCCAGTCATCTTTGCAGGTGGTCAGACCTATACCATTCAAGGACAGTATGCCATTCCACAGCCAGATTTGACCAAGCTGCACCAGTTGGCAATGCAACAGTCTCATTTTCCCATGACCCATGCCAACACTGAATTGAGTGGCATTGAATCCAGCTCTCCAGAGGTGAAAGGCTATTGGGCAGGTTTGGATGCATCTGCTCAAACTACTTCTCATGAGCTCACCATTCCAAACGATTTAATTGGCTGCATAATCGGGCGTCAGGGCGCCAAAATCAATGAGATCCGTCAGATGTCTGGGGCGCAGATCAAAATTGCAAACCCAGTGGAAGGATCTACTGATAGGCAGGTCACCATCACTGGATCTGCTGCCAGCATTAGCCTGGCTCAGTATCTAATCAATGTCAGGCTTTCCTCGGAGACAGGTGGCACTGGGAGCAGCTAGAACAGTGCAGATTCATCCATAATCCCTTTCTGCTGTTCACCACCACCCATGATCCATCTGTGTAGTTTCTGAACAGTCAGCGATTCCAGGTTTTAAATAGTTTGTAAATTTTCAGTTTCTACACACTTTATCATCCACTCATGATTTTTTAATTAAAAGCGTTTTAATTCCTTTCTCTGTTCAGCAGTTACGCTGAGATACCCACATTTAGTTTTATAAGCTTCTTCCCTTTTTTCCCTTTTTTTGGTTTTTTTTTTTTTTGGCTCATGAATTTTTGTTTGTCATGGAAATGTAAGAGTGGAATATTAATACATTTCAGTTTAGTTCTGTAATGTCAGGAATTTTAAAAAAAAAATTAAAAGATGGACTGGAGCTTTTTCTTTGTGAATAGAAACTGGATGCCACAGTGAAAAAAAAAAAAAAAAAAATGGATTAATTAATTGGACACAGTGTAACTCCTTCCTTTCATTTCATCCTCCTACAAAATTTCTCTTATAGTAATCTTACACTGCTTAATGTCAAAATGTTCTAACATAAACCAAAACCCTCTCTAGCCCCTGGTTCAGACAATCGGACAAGTATGCACAGGTTGGGTGACAGTTAAGGCCTTTCGAAGTTTTCATTAACATTTAGGGTGCTCAAGCAAAGGAACACTGAGAAAGACTTCCCACAGAGACAGAAACTTCTGTTCAAGATTTTGAGGGTTCTGGGTTCTGTAACAGACTAACTCTAAAGGGTCCCTTCTAGGAACATGTTTTTTCCATTTAATTCTGCAGCCTTCCCTCACCCCCCTCCCTCTTTTGTGATACTTGAAAACCTTTCAATTATAATAAAGAATAACAATGATTAGAATCAATGAGCACAGGGATTTAATTGGACCATAGAGCATGGAAAAGGCCACAAATTGCTGTTGTACCATTTGGATGTTTCTAGGATGGGAAAAGAAAGAAATGACAATATTTTCTGAACACTTAAAATAGAAAAAAAAATGAACCAAAATTTCAAAAGCACTTAAGAAACCCAAATGAAATCGAGGGCTTTCTAACCATACAAGACTATCTAATGAAATTATTTGCTTTTAGTAATTATATAACATGAAAATTTATAATTATTTACTCATGGGGTTCAACATGATGTTTTATGTAAAATATGCTGAGTAATTGATAGTTAAATTGAACTAATTAGTCTATTCAACACCAGATACCATTTTTGTAAGAAATTTGATATGTACTTTCATAGTAATTTTGAAATGAACAATATATATCATTTAATATATTTACCACTCTGCAAGAGATATTGAAAGTTGTTCTTTTATTAAGACTCTCTAGCCTTCAGCCATACCTGTACCTCATGCTTAACTTCTCTCCTTTGTAGACAGCATTTTTCTCTCCATGACTATCTGTTTGATTGATTCAGATTCCATACACAATTGAGAACACTTTATTTGATTTGCTTTTTTAACAAAATATTTAGTTTTACCCAAATTGCCACAAATGATAACTGTTTTTCTTTTAAAGGCCTATTTCCTTTTTTTTTTAAACATAGACATATGATTTTATCCATGTATCATGATGATAGACACTGAATTGATTTCAAAATGTGATGATTGTAAATAGTATCAAAATGAAGACTTGACTGAAGAGGTTCTTTCACAAATTGACTTCAAATCTTTTGGGTAAATACTGATGAGTGGGATTGTTGGGATGTATGGCGATTCAAATTTTGTATTTGAGGAATCTTTAGATAGTTTTCCATAATGACCAAGATCTCCTACATTGCCACCAGCAGTGTGCTCAGGATTCTCTTTTTTCAGAACTTCACCTATACTTTTTTTTTTTCTCTTGTATTTTGGTAACAGGCATGCTGACAAGATAATGTCTTATGGTGGGTCCTAGTTTTCTTTTCCTTATGATGAAGGTTGTGAAACGGGTTTTACACATTTGATGGCTATCTGTATGTCTTCTGTGCAGAAATGTCAATCTGTATCCTTTCTAGGATTTAGGCTTTTTGTTGTTGTTTTGTTTTCTTGATCTTCAGTTAAGTGTCTAATGCAAATTTTAGCTCCTTTACTGTGCAGTGCCTTATTCTGAAGCCATTCCATTTGTCTATTTTTGCTCTTGTTGCCTTTGGAATAAGGGCCAAATTTAAAAGAATTGATTTCCCAGATCAATGTTTCCCCTTTGTTTTACTCCAGGAGTTTTCTGTTTCTTTTCCTGTGTTCAGTTCTTTAAACTACTTCTCATTGGTTTTTAATGTGGTGCAAGATAAAGTCAAATATCATGCATATCCATAAATAAAAGTGAATCATATTCCTCAACACCATTTATGGAATAAGCCTCCTATTGTGTATTCTTTTAGGTCCCTCCCTTTGGAGACTGGGGACTCCTGGGGAAGAGGGGAAGGAAAGATTGTAGGAGTCAGAGGAGATGGGGTACACCAGAACATGGCCCATGAATCAACTAAGCAGGGCTCACATGGGCTCAAAGAGATGGAAGCAACAAGTATGCGGCCTGCTTGGGTCTGTACCAGGACCTCTGCATATATGTTATGGCTGTTAGTTTGGTGTTTCTGTAGGACTCCTAAGGAAAGCACACTAGCCCACTGGAGCATGTAGCTCTGCCAGACTTTGTCCTTCTCCCTCATTCCCTCTGCCTTGCTAAAAACTATTAGGTTACATTCCTGAGGCTAGCAACCAAGTTGAGACCATTCTATTTTGTTCTGTGGGATTCTCTAAACAGTAATTAAACCTTAGAACTTACTTCATTCCTTCTCAGGTTTATCTGGTATAGATTTGTTTCTGTGTAGACTGTACTTCATTTTCATGACTTTGTGTCCTTGAATTTTACTTTTTCCCTTTTCCATTTTTAAGAAGGCTTGAGGTAAGTGCTATGAAAATATCCATTGCTTACTTTTTCTCAAAGAGATCTTCTATGCCAGACAAATGTTATTCACTATCTTTTTGCTTGTGGTTGTTGTTTTTGTTTCTGTTTCTTAGAGACAGAGTTTCTCTGCATAATAGAGACCTGGCTGTCCTGGAACTCACTCTTTCATCCTGGCTGGCCTCACACTCACTGACATCTTCCTGCTTAAGCCTCTGGAATGCTGGGATTAAAGGCCTGTGCCACCACACCTGTCCATTCACTGTCTTTTATTACCAGCTGAATCCTTAAATTGTTTCCTCTTAATTTCTCCTTGTATAACTGACAGTTTATTACATCTACAAAGATAACACTTCCAAATATAGTCAAATTCAATGTCTTGCAATTTGTTCTTGAACATATAGTGCATTTGTTTGTGTATATAACAATATAAATTGATTTAAGTTCCATAATGAATTTGCCATAGATACACATGAGTATCATCACTGTTAAATAATATATGCTAGTTAGGGAAACAATCTACATTGTTAATTTTCATATAATTGCAATATGATGATGGCTATAAGAATTTCTTAAATTGTATGCTACAATATTATGTCTTCAAAGATCTTGACAGATGTGGATTTCCACTATAGCTCTTCAGATACAGTGATGATCATTACTTAACAATGTCCTGGAAAGTAACACTTTAAAATGTAGATAAGAAGTAGAACAGTGAGAACTGGAACACAGTGTTGCTCTGACATACATCAAGTGAACCCAAAAACTGAGCAGGTAATAACAAGACCTTCTCTGAGTATATGTGATTGGCAGGAGAGCATCATGCCCTGTTGATAAAACACTGTAAGCAGTTGCTCTGATCTTGTCAAGAAACAGGGGTACCATTCAACACGGTAACTGACACTTTCAAAAAGAAGTCCAGAGTACTTTGTGG
Organism: Peromyscus aztecus; assembly: GCA_902168405.1. Lineage (NCBI taxonomy): Eukaryota > Metazoa > Chordata > Mammalia > Rodentia > Cricetidae > Peromyscus > Peromyscus aztecus. Next base: position 10,899 of record CABHPQ010170833.1, read on the forward strand.
GGGATTTAAACAGGCATGAAAATAGATATCTAGATCAATGGAACAGAAGGACCCTGACATAAACTTACACAGCTATAGCCTCATGAGTTTTTGACAAAATTGTCTAAAACATAAACTGGAGGAAAGACAACCTTGAGCAAATAGTTCTGGGATAACTGAAAAAAAAATTTACACGCAGAAAAATGCAACTGGACCCTCTTCACTGTAAAAAGAGAAACTGGCTCTAAGTGGATCAAAGGCCGTAATGTAAGATCTGAGGCTTGGAAACGGAGGTAGAGAAGGTGGAAAAACATTTTAAGACATAGGTGTAGGCAAGGCACGTTTGAATAGGACTCCAGCTGCTTTGGAAAGAAGGATCATAATGCCAAATGAAAACTCATGAAATTATAAAGTTTCTCCCCAGTAAAAAAATATTTAAACATATTAACATTCTACAGAATTGGAAAATAATATTTGCCATCTGTATATCTGATAGAAGATTAGTATCTAAATATACAAGAGCTTAATAAAATTAGTAAAAATTCCAACAATCTAACCAATATATGTACTAAAGAAATAGTTCTCAAAAGGTAAAACACAAACGGCAATTAATCAATAAAATGCAAGTTAAAAGCACATAGAGGTTCCTACTCACCTTATTTACAATGATAGCCAATGTAAAAACAAATTTAAAAACGCTAGTGAGGTTGTAAACAAAAGTGAACTATTTTAGACTTTGGAGGTCATGAAAATTAGTCAAGTCACTATGTAAATCATCAGTATGGAAGTTCTTCAAAAAAACCAAAACTAGGTCTTCCATCTGAGGCAGGCCTATGACTTCTACCAAGTCAATATTTCACAGAGATGCTTGTACACACATCAGTGTCTATTTAATACAATCCATAATAGTTAAGTCATGGAATCAACATAAGTGTTTAAAACAGCAATGGATAAAGAAAACATGGTAATTTTACCCAACTGAAAATTATTTTCAGTCTTAAATTAAATCATTTCTAGAAAACGGATGCAACAGAAGATAATATTAAGTAAGTTACATATTATAATTATTAATTAACTGAATTATTTATTTGTCAAAGAAGACAAATATGTGTTCTCTCTTACATGTACTTACTACACTTTATATAAATACATAAAATGATGTTGTATATATGATATCTAAGCTCTAGAATTCTGGGAGAATAAAATCCATCTGTTTAAAGCCATCTAATTCATGGTACTTTGATTCAGCAGCTCTAACAAACCTAAATAAGTCTGTCTTTATACAAGATATCAGCTTTATCTCTTTCTCTTTAATCTGAATGTTTCTGGAGCACATGTCAAACAAGGAGGATAAAGCAATTACCATTGTTCTCAGGCAATCAAGAATTCCAAACAGACACACACACACACAAAACAAATAGAAAAAAAATGTCCCTGAGAGTGAGGAAAGCAGCTGATTTTTCCCGCTTCTATTAGTAAACATTGAGAAGAAGCCTGTTTTTCTGAGACTCTGAACCTTAAAGCATATACAGACTACAACTGAGATACTTCACACTGTAGAATCCTTTTAAATTTTTTAACTGAAAATAGATTTTTTTTCATATAATATGTTCTGAATGTAGTTTCTCCTCCCTCAACTCCTCCCAGTTCCTCCCCACATCACAACCCACACAAATCCACAACCTCTGTTTCTCTCTCTCTCATTAGAAAACAGGCAACTGAAAACAAACAAACAAACCAGAATTGGACAAAACAAAGAACCCAAGAAAAAGCACAAAAAAATATGTGCAGAGACATACACATGTGGTGATATATTGTATATTTGTAGGGACATCTTACTGAGGACCTTGGCTTACATTTCCAAATGAAATAAAATCCATAGTGGTTGTGTTAGGATAACATGGCCTGGAGAGTTTGAAGAGGGTCATTGTGCTGTGCTGTCAACAGATCACTGGCAGCGTGAGGTCCTGGACACACTCTAAAGGTAGAACTAGCCAGATTTGCAGATAGATTGGATAGGTTAGAGGGCCAGAAAGGATCTGCAGATATTCCAAGGAGTTTTCTTTAAGTACTGTATGTCCTCTGCATATGTCTAATTTTTCTGTAGAACATAAACTTTCTAAATTGCGAATATATTTCTAATACAAAATATAAGTAAATACTTCTTATTGTACAAATAACTAAAATGTAACATAAAAAAATGTTAAAGTAAGAAAAAATTTCCCTTATCATAGGAAATGAAGCTCCTCAATATAAAATAAGACTATCTTTACAAACCAAGATAGGCATACATTTTTCGATTTCTTTGTAATTGTTATCAACAATACATTATGATGGGGAATTAAAGAAGACTGTAGGTATCAAAACTGTAGTATATAATAGAATCATATAATAACATTAGTAAAAGATCATCTCATTTACATATATTCACATTCAAAGCTGTAATAAGAAATATTCATTTCAAAGAATAATCATAAGGCAATTGTACATAGAACATATCTTGAGAACACTAAATTAAAGTAATTAAAATGTCATTTCCTGTGTATTCACTTTATGTATTTTGTAATTTTAATAACAACTTCCCAGCAAAGAGAGAGTTTAGTGGCACAAGATCCCACCATTAAGCAAAAAGTCATTTGTAATTGATGCTTGCTGAAAGAGGAAAAATCAGTTTTCTCCAGTAGAGTGAAATTAGGTACATAAACCACACTCCAGGCATGGCCCCATGCTCACAAGCAGATGGCCAATATGAAAGAGACTCCATGTATATTTTTGTTTGTTGGTTGTTTTATTTTTTTGGTGTGTGTATATTGTTGTTGTTATTGTGATTGTTTTGAACTTTTTGGGTTTTCTTGTGTAAGTGTGTATTTGCTTTGTTGTTTGGTTATTTATTTATTTATTTATTTATTGGGAAAAAGAACATAAAGTTGGTTGGGTAGGGAGGGAGTTAGTATCTGGAAGGAGTTGGCGAGAGGAAAGAATATAATCAAAACATATTGCATGAATTTTTTAATAGTCATTAAAGGCAGGATAAGGATAAAATAATAAAAACAGAACAGTTAATTAAAGTGATTACTGTTCCTTGGCTTCTTAATGTTTCTCTGCCACATTAAAACATACTCGGTTTCTTATAGTTGTGTGACTGTTACGTCTCTCAATGCCAGTGTCACTGTTACGTAGCTAGTAAACACAGACTGTACAAACGCATGGTGAGATTAGCATGATGCATATTTGCTCTCCATTTCATGCTAGAAGATGCCAGAGTTACTAAAACAGGGCAGGGATTTTGTGCTTATAGGTGCCAGTCTTTGGGAAGAACTTTTATCTCAACAGCTAAAGAAACCAATGTGAAAGTTAGTGTTAACAGTAAATGCATGATATACTTTCTGCAATGGAAAAAAAAATAATAACTATGCCATTGACTTAATGTGTTAAACAGAAAACAGCAAAATGCAAAATGTGTTTAGCCAGTGAAAAACTTTCTGGGGTTTTGGTTAGTAATGCATAGTAAACCACTGTTCCTGTTAATGGCTACTATTAAAACTTTATGAAACCTTTTGACAAATTAAAATTTTAATTACACAGTCTATTGCCTTTCTGTTCTGTTTTGCTCTGTAATAGATTTCCCAAAATGTCTCATTTTGGAAAATGGATTCATTTTCCTGTAATTCAGGTAATATAAGTGTATAGTTGATAAAGAATTTTTTCAAATTTTTATTCTTTCATAATTTTATACATGTATACCATGTATCTTGATCACCCATAGTCCCCCTTAAATTAGTTCAAGGTCCCTCAAGCACATATCCTTCCCAAATTTGTGTCCTTTCATCTTATATTTTATATAAAATATATAAATATATTTATATAATTTATATAGTTATATTTTATATAATATATAATTTCAACTAGTGTTTTACATATACATATGTGGGAGGGGCTATCGAGTACAGAGTAGGCAACTTGCCAATGGCCAAAGCCCCAGTGGAATGGGATTTGGGAGGTCCTCGCCCACCCATGCTGGAGTGCTTCTCAGCTTGATGTTATAAAAGATTTGTACAGGTAACAACAGCTAAAATTACTAGAGATAACTTGAGAATCACGTGTTATTTCTGATATGTAAGCATTTATATTCTAATTAAAAACTATGGAATAAAATAGAATAATAAAATATATAGCACATGCCTATATATATATATATATATATATATATATATATATATATATATGTCATTTAGTCCTTTCAACACTGCATGAAAGTCTTTTTCTGCTCAGCTCAATTAAGTTATGCAGTTTCTAACAACTATTATTTGATGAATTTCTTATGGGAATATAAGCAGCAGAGTACAAATATATAGTCAAATATTAAAAGGACACATTATTTATTCTCTTTTGTATTGGTGTGTGTGTGTGTGTGTGTGTGTGTGTGTGTGTGT
>CABHPQ010170834.1:0-28766 GCA_902168405.1 Peromyscus aztecus
AGAGTCCCAACTGGTCATCTCTTGTCACCAAAGGGAGCTTCCAGTACAAGGGTTGGTTTACACCTACTTGAGTTGTTGACCAAAGGGCCCCCATGGAAACCCACAAACAACCCAGGCTGTTGCTAAGATCATAGCTTGCTCTCTACAAACTGACAGTAAGGCCCCATTGCTGAAGAAAACACCTGTACAACTCATTGAACATGGAGAAATCAAGCTGGTGCCTACATAGAGCTGCCACCTCTATGTATTCTATCATGCTACCAGAGGAGAAAGGGAAACACCAACCCATAAACCCTCTGATCTGCATTAGTGTCCTGCTTACAAGTTATGCTAGTGCCATGGTGGCCCAAAGTTTATGGGAGTAGCCAACAAATATCTGGTTTTATTGAAGGCCTACTCCACAAGAAGATGGAACCCATTTCCAACACTGCTTGGATGACCAAGAGCCTGAGACTAGATAACCCAGGGTCCTGCAGTAAAACCAAATAAAACAGTTATATACAAACCCCCAAATCAAAAACCAGCCAGCAAACAAAAACTTAACAATAAAATGACTCCTAATGATTTTCTGCTATACTAATATATCAGTGCCTTATTCAGCCATCATCAGAGAGGCTTCCTCCTGCAGCATGGGAACAAATATAGACCCACAGCCAGACATTATTCACAGAGTGAGAGACCTTGAAAACTTAAACAGGCTGCTTCCATCAATTCTCTCCCCTCAGGAATGAGGTAACTCTGTGGAAGATAAGGCAGAAAGAATATAAGAGCCAGAGGGGATGGAGAACACCAAGAAAACAAGGCCTTCTAAATCAACATGATCTACACACATATGAACTCACAGAGACTGAGGCAGCATGCACAGGGCCTCTACGGGTCTGCACCAAATTGGGTCCTAGGGCTGAAAGAAGTGGACACATGCCCTCATCCCTAACCCAGAAGCAATCTCTAATTGATAACCACTTGAAAATGAAAATATAGTTTGCTCCAAGTAGGTCTCACAGGGAAAACAAACTACTCTAGAGGGTAGAACGCATGTCCAGCAGCAGATGGCCAACAGAAAACAAACTCAATAGCTTCTTTGGAGGTTCCTTGTCTCATAAGGTCATGTCAGGGCTTTTTCCTCTGTTTTTTCAATTTTTTTTTGACATTTTTTCTTCTCTTTTTTCACCCTACAGGTTCTTTGCGTATATATTATGGTTTCCAGCTTAGTGTTTTTATGAGATTCCTGTGTGAACAAACAAGTGGATCTCTGTTTCTTGTGCCTTCTCTTGGGCTCTTTTACTTCCTACTATTTGTTTTTTCAAATTCTGATGTGCTAGCTTTTATCTTACCTTTTATTTTATTGTATCTTACTTTATGTTATTATTAGCCTTTAGAACCCTGTATGTTTTCTAAAGAGATATAGAAATGGCATGGATTCTGATGGGAGGGGAGGAGAGGAGGAATTTTGATTAGTAGAAAGAGGGAAAACAGAGTGCAGACATACTATGTGAAGAAAAAAATCCATTTTCAGTAGAGGAAACAAATGAAAGCCACCCGACATTAAACTCTGGCTTCCCCATACAGACATATGCAACCATATACATGTGAACGCGCGCGCGCGCGCGCACACACACACACACACACAGACACACACACACCCACACACACACACAGACACACAGACACACACACACACACACACACAGACACACACACACACACATAAAGAAATCTCATTATGAAACTATTCAGAACCAATACTCTATAAGAAGACACATTTCATGGCTGAGCAGTTGACCATTTATGAGCCACATGTCCTGGAGAAGCCTAATAAGGAGCAAGTGACAGCAGTCTTGACTGAGGCCTGAAGACATGGTGTGCACATAAAGGCATGTTCTAAACAAATACCATATTTGGTAGGTGTAAATGGATGGTAACTTAAAAGTCCAGCTCTAACAACAGAAAACTGCCTCTTTAACCAAACTGTAAAGACTAATATTTGTTTTAGCATGTATGTCAAAAGTAAATTAACAAAACATTGGACAGCCTAAATCTGCAGAAAATAATCCCCAACAAGCTTTCATTGATATCTTTGAGGGAATGGCATCATTGGGTACTATAAACATAAATGCTTTAGAGGTTTAAGTTTATGAGAGACTGGCAAACGGTAGAATTCTAACAAGTATCTATGTTAAGTCATTACCTTAGGTCTTCTTATTAAGTAACAGGTAGGTAAAACATCTCAGGCCAAAATGAACGTGATTTTGTGATACATGGGTGTACTAAGCACTATCTTGCTACGATTAACCAAGCTGCTCTGGCTTCCAATTGTTGAATGTCCATTTATAGACCACATGACAGAATGACCCTTCTATTGACCTACTGAATATTTTCATTTAATAACCTGAGGCTTCTGGAAGCCTCATCATCAGTGTGGGATACCTCAGTTTAAACTCCTTTATAAAAACAATCACAAGCATGCACACACAACAACAACAACAACAAAAACAAAATCGTGCTGTTGAGACACGGTCTCACTATATTGCTCTGACTGACTTAAAGTGTAGACAAGACTAGCTTTGAACTCAGAGACCGACTAATCTGCTTCTGCTTCTGATTCCAGAGTCAAGGGAATAAAGGGGTACAACCATACCCCAATAAAAAAACTCACATTTTTAATAGCTTACAAACTATTGAGGTTTCATCCCCCTTGCTTGGTTTTGGTGGGCACCCTCTCCTGTTCCTTCCTCCCAACCTTGCTCCTATCCCAGCCTGAACTTTTGGCTCCTAGCATTCTGCCCATGTTATTTCAAATCACATTTGTTGTACCATCCCCTATCATTGTATTTTTCACTTGCATTGCAATATCAGAGGTTCCCAAGCAGCTTCTTCATGCATATTTCATTTTGTTTAACCCTTTTCCTTGTCCCAGGTTTCCTCACCCTTGACCTCTATCACCTGCTTGAACCCTTGTGTCCCAGCATCTCTCTTTGCTACTTTCATTCACTATTTCATATGTACGCTACTATCCCCGTCTCTAAATACATCCCTCCACAAAGGGCCTGTTTCTAGTTTCCTGGCTCCCATATAGGTACCGTAAGTGAAACACACCGAACCAGTCATCTTCCTATAACTAATTGGTCAGGGAGGTGCCTGGGACAACCAGAACAATGCAGATCACTGCTACTGTTTCCAGTTGCTCACCATAACTAAATGGTAAGACTATTGCTGAAGATATTGCCCACACAGGTTACAGTGAATTCCATCTTGGACTGACCTGGACATTCTTTCCCTGCTAACTAGCTTTCATGGTGCTGGAAGGTGCTATGAAGGCCTCTGAGGAAGAAAGACATCAGTGACCTTACTCAGAGCTGGACCTGACCTGCTATGCTGTCTTTCTTGGCAAGATGTGTCTCCTGCTGTAATATTGACATGACTGTCTATAGGGATAAGCAGTGACTCTTTTGATTGGATGTGAGGCCCATTCCATAGGAGAAAATTCATGTGTGGTTCTGTGAACACTGTCAAGTGTAGCTACTTTGTATCTCTGTGCCCCTTTGACCAATATGGAAGCTGTATCAAGAAGCTATGCGCCATGACAAAAAACAAACACGAGGAAGAGAGATTCTGAAAAGTTTGATAAATCTGAATGAGAGAAAGTACGTGAAAGGTTCCAAACCCTCAGGTACAGGTATGGTCAAAGAAAATAGTAAATACTTTGATTTTTCCTCACAACATGAATTCCAAAGTAGTCATGTTATCCGAATACAGACCATGTGTTTTAGTTTATTTTCTATTGTAGTGATAAACACCATAACCAAAAGCAACTTGCTGAGGACAAGGCTTATTTCTTCTTATATTTCTAGGTTATAATTCATCATTGGAGGAATGCAAGTCAGGCACTCAAGCAGTAACCAAAGCAGAATTCATGGAGGAACTCAGCTTATAGCTTGCTCCCTAGCCTCCGCTCAGCTTATAATCTTATACAGACCACGAACCCCTGAGTGAGACTTCCTACATCAAAAATTCATCAAGAAAATGACTCACAGATATGTCCACAGGCCAGTTCAAGTCTTAAATCTTCCATTTAAGACTTCCTCAGAAAACTGGCTGGATTAAGTCCGGAATAAGAAACCTTATCACTTACCTTCTTAGGCTTCCTTCTCTTGGGCTCCCATGTCGGATCAAATGAGCAAGCCTTCTAAACAATATACCTTGTCAACTAAACACTATAATAATCTGTTAAATAAGTTGGGGCAGGGAAATAATTTAAAGATGTGGTTTCTCCTGTGAAAGAATTTTAGTACCAAGGTGGAGCTAGGAAGCATAAAATTTAAATGATCTAAGATGTACTGTAAGGAAGGAAGTGGCTTTTTGAATATGGAGTTAAGTAAGGGAGGTGAAGTTGCAATCTTCTGTAGATAAAAATAGGATATTCTGAGATTTATAAAGGTTACAAGTAGATCTGTCCGGTAATGTGAAATTACAGGAAGCCTACAATTTATTCCATGAATATAAGTTTGAAGAAATATGACTAGAAAAGATTTGTATCAGTGATAGTATAGAAAAGTCATTTTAGATTAAAAAAAATAGGGGCATTGAGTAGTTATTTTTTCCTTCTTTTTCCTTCCATCCTCTCCTTCTCTCTTCTCTCTCTCTCTCTCTCTCTCTCTCTCTCTCTCTCTCTCTCTCTCTCTGTATGTATGTATGTATGTATGTATGTATGTATGTATGTATGTGTGTCCCACTTCCTATATTCCTTTGCATTTTGTATATTCTTCCACTCAGCTACATCTCCAGCATTTTTCAAATGTTCATGAAGAATACTCTCATTCTGATCAGTGCGTAATGGTTTAATAGGATATTTCAAAAGAAGGGGAGCTCCTTGTTGGCTGCTTAAATCACTGGTTTAGGAGAAAAGAGGTTCCCATTATCAATAAAGCATCAGTTATCTTTTCTGGAAAATGCAAGCTTTATATTCTTAAGAAGAAAATATCAAGCATTCTATCATTCTATCTGAAAGCACTTGAGGAAGGACTGTGGTTCCAGTCTCATATTTTTAGAACTAATACATTAGGAATTAAAACATTTTTGACTATCACATAAATAAGATTTTACAACTCATGTTGTGAACTATTTTTCACTTTGGTTATACATTTCTTTTGCAATGAAAAAAATAGTTTGTTGCCAGTGGATTGGTGGTAGCAACCAGAATTTTGCTTTAACTCTTGATTTTATAATTTAATACCAGTAGCACATAGATTATTAGTTTTACTGGTAAATCAGAAGCAATCTGTTGGAGTCCAGCTGTGACCATAGAGCAAGGACTTTTGCCTGCTGTCACCTGACAGTTTAGGCCATTAATTATCTCCATCAACTAGAACACAAGCACTTCTCTGTCTGACAGCTGGCAGACACAGCTTCAGACACTGGCAGCTTGAGAAGATTTAAAACCTGTAAAAAGGGCTGCTGTGTAAACAGTTTATTGTACAATAGTTGATGACCACGGTAGACCTACAACAGCAATCAAAGGAAGCTTCTCTCTTTTGCTCGCCTCAACAGGTTAGCAAAGAAGGAAGGAGAGAGAAACTTTGGGTTATATATTCTCTGTAGGGGAATAAAATTAAGGATTTCAGTCCTGAAAAATCTTCTTCTGGTGTCTGGAAGGTCAATCACATAGTCTTGCTGAAATAACTAAGCTTTGACGCACCCTACAGAAAGAGGACTCAAAGGTTGTGTTTCGAGTTGCCCTTGTAGAATCACAATGTCAGTAAGAAAGCTTGAAGCTCACTACTGGTTAAGGGTGTTGTGCAGAGAGCCACTAGAAAGCAGACCTATATCCATGCACAGGTGAGTAAATTATATTATGTGCAGTATGCTATAGCTGATTCTGCTTGGGACTCTATCCTGACCAAAATGATGTTCCTAACATTTCTGTTACATTGCAAATACTTTTTTCAAAACTATACTGAAAACCTGGAAGGAGTTGATGTCTTATCATCTCCTTATGTAATGTCACAAAAGCTTTCAATGTTAAATGGATGTGACTACCAAATGAATCAGAATGCTAGGAAGTGAAACCTACTTGATCTTTAACTCTACAAATCCTATCTGTTCATCAAAAGTCAGTTATCAGAGCTTTGTTGCTTTGATGGCTACCTTCAAAAGCCAAGATATGTAACTGTGACTCAAAGCCCAAATCTAAAATATTTGTTTAAAAAACATCAACAAACATGCTGCCTTATGACAAATGCAGTTTGTCAGTGACATATGAAATAAAATTAATATGCATTTCCTGAAATTTACTTCTTCATAGAATTTTTCATTAATTTTAAATGTATTTTTATAGAAAATAACTCTTTTCATATAATATATTTTGATCATGGTTTCCCCTCCCTCATCTTCTTTTGTTTTGAGGACATAGTCTTTCTGACATTTTCTTTAGAACTTCATTGTATGAAATGCATCAGACATATTGAGAGCCATTGTTAATCAGACATCTGCTCTTACAGATCACACACACACACACACACACACACACACACGCACGCACGCACGCACGCACGCGCGCACTCATGCACTCACACAAGTATACATGTGTGCCTGCATCTGAGCATGCTGCAGGTGAGGAGGATAAAGTTGACTCCTGCTAAAGGACTTCCAAACTCCATGTTTTAGTAAGGAGAGTTCCTACAGGTTGGTAACCATCGCCTTGCCTTCTAACTGGTTTCTCATGTACTCATTTCTTACTGTTTTCAACCTTCCTGAAGTATCTGTTACTATTGTTGATGATAGTAAACACTATTAATTATCTAGTACCTACAACACAGAGTGAGAAGGACCTTAACAACATTATTTCTTACCAATTCTTTGCAGCAGCCTCATAGACTAGGTTATAAAATTATTCTCACTCTGAAGGTATTTAGCCATGCTGCCTATGAATGTTAAAGCAGAGATGCAAGGTCTTTTTCCTAGGTCCTGGCTCATTTGAAAACTACATTGTATGTTTTAGTGTTATAGTAAGTGGTGGGTTACCTAACAAATACATTTTCTTTTTGGAAATTAAAATAAAATGATAACATTTCCCTTTCCTTTTTCCAGAACCTGCCATGCCACCCTTGCTCCCTCTCAAATTCAAGGAATCTTTTTCTTTGTTACTGAAACACTCACAGCATGCACACATAGAACACACGTGCACACACACACATACACATGTTTATACACATAAATATATAAATACAATGATCTCAGACTGCTTAATGTTAGTTGTATGCATATGATTTCAGTTGTATGCATATGATTTCAGAGCTGACCAATTGGTATTGGATAACCAAGTGGGGGGCTTATTCCTGAGGAAGATTATTTCTCCTGTTCTCAGCTTCAGAGCATTCCTTAGTTGCCTGTAGGTCTTTGTTTAGGGGTAGGGCCCCATGAGATTCCTCTCTTCTAGGTTACCATGTCTATTGGTGTTGTGCTTTTCAGGTCTTTTTTAGGCAGCCATATTTGTTGAGGTATGATTAGTGAAGCTGTAATTTCTAGGCAACACTGTCTGACAGTAGATTTTCTGGTCCTTTGGCTCTTGCAATCTTTCCAACCTCTCTTCTGCCATGTTTCCTGAGCCTTAGGTACAGAAGTTGTATTTTAGTGAGGTCATAGATTTTGAAGGAGAACCTACTACCTCCACTCTAGTAAATTAAGTATATATAATACATATATGCAGAGTTGGGAATTTCATAATGTGTATTTTGATTTGTATTCCCCTAAACTCCTGCCAGACCTTCGTCTACTCCCTACCCACTCAAGTTTATCCACTTTCTGTCTCTGTCTCTCTGTCTCTCTCTCAGTATGTGTGTGTGTATACTTTTTATCTATAACAAAGTAACTCCTCATTTCCTACCTTATCATGTCTTGCAAAGGTGGGAAGATGGGCTTATTATGGAGCAAATGGGTGGGTTCTAGTTCTGGTTCCCTCAGAGTCTATGGCCATGATAAACCCATTCAGGTGTACTTTATCAGTGAAATCACAGGTGTGGACCAAATGATCTCTGAGCAGTATTTCCTATTTCTAGTTTGTGAGTGTCCTCACGAGGACATCAACTCCAGCTAACTGTCTCCTTCCTGGCGAAAGAAGATTATCATTCAAAGAGTGAGTGTTGTGGTAATAGAACCTTCACTGACATTTTAAAAGAGAATGAGAGAAATGGAAAGGAAGAGGGAGGAGGTGGCTAAAATAAGCTAGTATATCTCTTATAAATATGTGATGTACAATTAGCTCTACCAAGAGGAAATGGTTGTATTTAATTTTCCCATAAGAGGTCATTAGGAGCACAGAAAGTAAACATTGCTACAGAGAATAGTCTTTTCTCAGTATTCCTAGGCTGCCAGTTGTAGGACCCCAAGATGACTAAATCTGCAGGTGCTCCAGACCTTTATATAAAATGGTATTATATTTGCATAAAACCTACATGCCTCTACCCTCTAATATCCTATGCAGTATCTCTAGATTGCTTACACCTAATACAATGCAAATGTTGTTAACTCTTGTTACAGTGTATTGTTTCTATATGTGTTCAATACTGAAGCAAGTATTTTTTTCTAGATTTTTTTTATCTGTGGGTGGTGGAGTCCATAGATGGAGATCCTATGGTAGATGAACTATGGCCCAATCTATCCTGCACCCACTGACTATGGAATAACAATCGTACAGCAGAAACAATCAAATAAGTATTAATATGTGGGGAATTCCTCATTTATCTCTAATGTGTAAAGAATAACTACAAATGAGATGATTTGGGCCTGAGAGGAATCCATATGAAGTAATGAAAACTGAAACAGCAGAAACAAAAGCTTGAAAACATGTATTCTACTCTTTGATATGGCCTGAACTATTTGTAGAATGTTACCAAACTATTTAAGAACTTTATATCCCAGTTCCTCTACTGAAGAATGGTCATTTGGGTTTTTTCCTGAATCTATTAAAAATAAGATTCAAACCAAGAACTATTAATAACCTCATAATAATAAAAACCTACTTCAGATATATTGAGTGGGCAGGCTCTTAAGCTCGTCTGTACCCCTGAGAGCATCCATTTCGCTCAGTTTTGATCTACTGCCAATATGAGAAGCAAAAGCAAAAGGACAGGTTTCACACTCTCTTTGGGAACTAAAAAAAAAAAAAAAAAAAAAAAACAAGCAAGCAAATAACTTATGTAATAAACAGGGGGAGGGGAGGACAGGGAGATAGATCAATTAGTAAAATGCCTGCCACCTGTGTTAAGAACCTCAGTTCAGGTTCCCAGAACATGTATAAAACCTGACGGGGCTGGCACTTACCTGTAATCCCAGCAATGCAGAGATGGAGACAAGAGCATACAAGGGACTCATGGCCAGTCATCCTAGCTTAATGCCCCAGGTCCTAGCGAGAGACCGTGCCTCAAAACCAAAATAAGGCAGAAGGCTTCCGAGGAACAATACTGGAGGAGGTTGACCTCTGCCATCCAGACATGTCTGCACATATGCACACACACACACATTGGTGAACACGTGCCCATGGGATGGCCGGGCTTGGGCTTGGAAATGAGGAGTTGGCAGTTTCTTTGGAAAGTGATTCCTTAACTCTGCCAGACCATCAAAGCAAGGTGAGAGAGATGAAACCTTCAGCAGGAGAGGCTCATCTCACCAGTCATCCATTCTTCGTTTAGAAACAGCTATTTTCTCATGTTTTCCGTACAGTGTTTAAAGTGGCATATAAACAAACTAATATGATAAAGAGCCAGGTATTGTTATCAATTTACCATCAGGTGTTCAAATTTAAATACAAGAATAAAATGAGAGAAACTTAAGGAAGAGAAAGAAATAAAATAGATTATATATATATTGGACAGGTTTTTTTTTGTTACTATAATGAAATACCAGAGGCAAGTGCCTATGGAGAAATAAATTTTATTCATCTCACATTTTTGGAGGCTGAAATTCTGGACAGTATAATGTAAACTCTTTTGAGGGGATCCCTGGGTGTGTTGATTTTTGCCAAATTCTTACACCTGTTACCAATCTCTATTTGCATTTGATGAATGTAGTTTCAACACAAATGCTGGCAGATATTTTCATTTACCTCAACAAGCAAAATGAGAGTATGGTGTCAAAGAAATAAGCTGTCCCTTTACTCCTCAGCAGTGACATGAGCCTCTCAGTTGCTGAACTGGACAGGAATTTGCAAATCCTTCACACTTTACAGCGGAACAGGTATGCACACAACATGCTATTGATTTTGAATCCCATTGCTAATGTTTCTCTCTGTGTTTTCTTATATCTAGGCTGTCCAAAAATCAGTCAAACAAATCAAAGCTTGAGTTTTAGCTTTTGCCAATTTCCACAGTTTGTGTACATTGCCATGACAGAATTCAAGATAACAGCATCACTGAACACAATGTGGAAGTGATATGCGCTAGCATGCCATTATAAAGTATTTCCACTAAATAATCTCAAAGGCACAAAAAAATGTCATAGCACAATAAAATAATGGAGATGTAATGAATGTTGAGTACTACCTTTCATTTTCACGTAACTTATTTAATTGTGATTTTGTACGGTTGAGTTTGTAATAATACATCTGACAAGTTAACAAAACTCCCTATCTTCCACAACCTGTTCAAGTAAGCCCCCGTGACTCAGCTCATCACTTTTCTCTGTGCCAAATTCACTAAGGCTTCAATCCTTGACATTGTTACAGCTTCATGAGTTTCCATTCCAGTCCAGGCAAAGACGTCTGTAATTAACAAAAGTGAACTTTAACATGTTCTAGGAGTATGCCAGTGAGTACATAAATCTTAAGTCTGGCAAGGGCTTTTGAAATACAGTTTTGAAACACAATCCATCAATATATGCATGAATACACCATTAAGCAAGACAGGATTTACAGGGGAGTCTAGGATTATTGTTTCTTTGTTCCTATAAAGGAGTATAGGGTTCAGAATAGAAGTAGCAGGAAGTGATCTATCTATTCTCACCAAAACCATTCATAGGGAAAGGCTGTTCATTTTGCAACACACAGGATTTAAAAAGCTATCAAAGCCTCATCTTTATGAATGTGAATAGCAAAGACATTCGTGGTGGCACACACTGTAATCCCAGCCCTTAGAAGCCTGAGAGAGGTGAGTAGTTCCAAGTCAGTCTTAGATATATAGTGAGATCCTCTCAAAAGAAAATGTATGGTGTCACATAAATCCTCCAACATTATAGTCTCTTGCCAACACACTTGGCAGAACATGATAGTAAGACCTTATTGCTAAAGACACCACATATTTGAGTCACAGATGTGGAGAAATCAGGATGGTACTGATCTTCATCCATACTGGCTAGTTTCACAGTGCTGGAAGATGCTATGCACTCTGCAGGAGGAGAAAAGTAATAATCAATCTTTTTTTTAAAGGTTTATTTATTTATTATGTATACAGCATGTATGACTGCAGGCCAGAAGAGGGCACCAGATCTCATTACAGATGGTTGTGAGCCACCATGTGGTTGCTGGGAATTGAACTCAGGACCTCTGGAAGAGCACTCAGTGCTCTTAACCTCTGAGCCATCTCTCCAGCCCCCTAATAACCAATCTTAATCAACTGTGAACCCTGTAAACCATGACAAGAACTGCTCTGACAAATACGCCCATTCTTAAATACTGAAATGAATTTCATAGTAGTAACCAATCACTGGCACATAAGAAGATCACTGAGTGACAGGGGTATAAAAACATTTTCCTTTCTGTCTAACCAGACTAGGGGACACCAAGGGCAGAACCTCTCAGAGTCAATAGTAAATACCTCCCAGGTATTTATTCTGAGCAGTCATCATTGGAAGGAAATGAACCAAAGATTTGTACATTGAGATTCAATATCTAGATGATGATGGTGATGATGATGATGATGATGATTGTAAAGATGATAATAGTTAGAATTTATTCTTCCAGTTGAGACAATGCAAGTTAAATATTAATTACTATCAAGTATAAGGTTATTGGAAGATGTGCTATTTCTTAACCTGTTCTAACAATTTTACAGAAAACGAAGATGTCAAACACATGCTGCTGTTTCCTGAAGGAGTCATATTCACAATTAAGGCATGGCAATGTTACAGAATTCTAGTTCAAATACACACTTTACCTAAAATTCCTTTTTTTTCAGCTTTCAGCACCCATTGATTCCTTAGAGTTTATTGATATTTCACTTATTTTCCCAGTGAACAGGTGAAACAAAGAACAGGTAACTAAGTTTGGTGGAGTAGAAGCAACAACCTGGAGAGTTATGACCATGGAGGAAAGTCACCTTACCCAGTGGCATGGACGGACTTGGGCTGACCTCAGACAGTGCCTAATGGTGCAGGGAAAAAAAAAAGAAAGCTGCAGGAAACAAAAACATCTCGTTTTACAGTTTTGTGTAGAAGAAGCTCTGGCCATGGGTATAAAATTGCTTTTGGTTGCAAAAAGAATATTTCTTGAATTGTCTTGCTAATGTAGATATATCAACATATTAGTAAATATGTATGTTAAGCACTTCAACCCACTGGAAAGAATTTCTGAAGGGACCTGGAGGCATGCTTCAGCTGAGTTTGAGGTATCGCTTCATGAAATGTGAGAACCAAAGTCCCAGGAAGAGCAGATAAAGGCGACTGCAGCAGGGAAAATGGAAGTCCCAATGGCACCAGCAACAGCAGCTCCAGGGAGGGGAAGTTGGTGGTTTTAGAAGAAACTAGAGGACTTTCCTCAACATGGCCTTTCCTAAGGAAGCATATGGTTTTGCTTAAGGAATATATCTACTTCAAAGGACTTGGAACAAGCAGTTAGAAAGACCAAAAGGACATTAACAGGGAACTGAAGTCCTCATAAGACCAAAAAACAAAAACAAACAGCAAAAAAAAAAAAATCCCACCTTTTCACTTTACCTACTGTCAGACAGAATTAGCTTCAAGAAGAAACCAGAAATGAGGTCTCTGTCCAGAAGACCCTGATTGTGTCTGAATGTGTGGTGACATATTGTGTACCCTAATAAACTTACCTGGGGATCAGAGGGCAGAGTCAGCCACTAGATTAGACATAGAGGTCAGACAGCGGTGGCACACACACCCTTAATCCTATCACTCGGGAGGCAGAGATCCATCCGGATCTCTGAGTTCAAGGCCACACTGGAAACAGAACCAGGCAGTGGTGGCACATGCCTTTAATCCCAGCACTTGAGATTTCATGCCTTTGCTTGGGAAGCAAGCACACATGCCTTTAATCCCAGGTCGTGATGTCTGGGCAGAGAAAGCTATATAGGGTGTGAGGAGACAGGAACTCACTCTCTTGAAACTGAGAATTTCCTAGAGGTAAGAACTTGTGGCTGGCTTGTGGGCTTCTCTGATCTTTCACCTTTCACCCCAATATTTTGTTTCTGGTTTTTTGTTATAAGACTTTTTAATATTTGTGTTACATGAATGTGGCCACAATAAGATGGGTTGGGATCTGTTACTACTAGAGTAAAGAGCTGCTGCTGGGGTGATACTGTGTAAGCAGGAGAAATACTGGGAATAGCCCTGACCCACCATCACCACCACCTAGTAGCTGGCAGGAGCATCTCTTCCACATCGCACTACAGGAACAGGAGGCTGCTGCCCTAGGCTAGAAGAAAGAAGGTCACAGCTTAGATGAAGCAGCATACACATTATTTAGCGAATAAAAATCACGGAGGATTAGTGGCTGTTAGTGATGGATTACATTGAAAACGGAAAGGAAGGAAGAAACAGAGACACTGCATTGATTTTCCGTAAGCAAGTGGGTGGCTGATGCTGCTAAGGAAGCTAGGTAAAAAGAGGGTTTGAATTTATTCATGATACTCTGTGGTAAAGCACCTATAAAATGGTAAAGAAGGAAAGAAGAGGGACTTGTGGGAGACCTGCCCCCACTTTTACCCCAGGGTACTCATGAAGAGGGAGAAGTAGGAAATACTTAGATAGAAGGATCGAGGGGAGAGAAACAGATAGAGACACAGGATAGCTCGGGAGGAGCTGGATCCTTATCCATCAGCCCCTTCTGTCTTGCTTAAAGGGCTTTTTAAAGGAATGCCAAGGGGCAGGGCAGAAGACCTTCCCTTGCTAGAACAAAACATACTGTCCAAGTACAGACCCTTCCAAACACCTGGTAACCACACATGTGGTCAAGCCATCCTCTAATGCAGCTCTGTTGGGTAAAGCAAGCTCAGATCTCACTAGGAAACCTTTGTGGGCCTCAACTATTGGAAGGCATAATTACAGATGAATCCAAATACAAACTTCAGAAATCATAGATGGCATAGATGAAAGCTGAAACCTTGGAAATGTATACTATGATCTTAGAGAATATAAAGGTCACAGAAGAGGCCGTAGTAACACATACCGCGCTCTGGAGAGGGAAATAGCGGGATACAGGTAACATCGGAGAATACCATGAAAAATGTGGGGTCTTCAGCTGAGGAGGGAGGAGGACAATTCAGGGGGGAGGAGAAATTAGCACTAAGGATGTTTTTAAAATTCATAGGAACTCATTGTTTCATATTCACACACACACACACACACACACACACACACACACACACACACACACACACACTACCATACTACCGGGCATGAAAAACCTTCTTTCAAGTTGTTGGTGAGGGGATTCAAAGCAACCCCCTTCCAAAGAATACAGGCTATTGCTGTTACCTTGCTTGTCTCCCAGAAGTTGAAAGGAAGGCTCTGTTGGTGAAGATACAGTGCATTTTGGCCACAGGACTTGGAGGAATAAAGCTGGCTCTCCCTGGAAGCCTCCTCCATGAGGACTAACTTTCATAGTACTGAAAAGTGAAAAGCACTCAATAGTCCTACCTAGCTGTGATGCCTATGAACCACAACAAGACATCCCTAAAGGTGCAATAGCGGTACTGCCTTTTGGCACCAACCAGAAGTTGTCTAATTGGACTGAACTCAAGGCCCTTTCAAAAGGAGGGAATTCACGACTGGTACTGCAATCCCAGCCAATTACCCATGCTAGTGAGCTCATGGGTCTTAGAGGAGTTGCTACTACTCCTGCTTTCCTAAACTGGTGTGGTTCCTAATTGCATTACAAACACTAATCCTTGTATCCACAGATAAGCAGAGCTCTTACCCCTCATCATCTTTATGTAAAGCCACAACCGTTCAAAATGCCGAGAATAACTATGTGCACTGCCCCAGCTGATTCATCCACAGCACCACCTCTGCGTCTAAGGCTCAGAGAATATTGTAGAAGGGGAGACAGAAAGGCTGTCAGGGCAAGAGGATCAGAATGTCTGCTGTGAGATTGGGTCTTCTGTGTATTACGTGGAAGATGAATGCATGAAATCTCAACAACATGTTAGCCTAAACAAGACCTGAACAATGGCAATACCAGACGACATCTCAATACAGATGAGGGAAACCGTATGGGCTACCAAGAATGACAAGGAATTGGTGACTGTTGAAAGAGAGAGAATTAGTTTTCTCCTTGGATGAGCCCCCAAGTGGTCAGCCCTAAAAACATACTCACAGGAACTAAATGGATTCAGTGGGTTCTGTTTATACATGCATTCATTCACATATATTATATGTAAGTGCATACATTACTATGCAGCAAAAAATAATTTTTAAATGAGGCAAGCGATTCTAGAGAGAGTCAGGGGTGTGTCAGGGCCTAAGAGGAAAAAAGGAAGGGAAGAAGTGGTGTAAATATGGCACATATATGTGAAAATTTTGTATTAATTTAGTTTAAAAATACATGAGCAAAAATTTAAGGATGTTGTATAATTAGTGGACTTGAGATTGACTTTATTGTGTTTAATTATTTTGCAAATTCAGACGTAAGTACTACATAGACATCACTCCTGCCCATCCTTCTCCATCCAACTCCTCCCATGTGATCAGTTTTCTCAATGAATGAGTTTCCGTATAGGTTGCTCAATCCCAAGTCATCAGCCCTGGACGAATGTACATATGAGCAATGATAAAGACTCAGTAGGTTGTATATACATATGCAGCAATAATGATGGCGTATTTGTTTTTAAGACAGTTCCTCACTGTATAGCCCAGGCTGACTTTGATTTCATGACCTTCTTGCTTCTACTTCCAGAGTTCTGGGATTGGGGGTATGTGTCATCATGCTGAGTTTCTTAACTGAGACCATCTTAAATGCTTCTTGCTCCACACCTTCATCATGAGCCTAGTTATCATTGGAACATGAAATCTAGTAGCAAATCAATAGAGAGGGAACAGCCCTACCAATCCATCCTATCTACTTAGCTCATAGAAATATAAAAATACTAATTTGTACCTTTTTATCAACCACTATCTTCTGTCACTAAACAAATGCTAATAAATCTGTCATTTCTCTTCAGAGTATTTTCGTGAATCTAAACAGGTACACTCTAATGTGAATTATCTCCTACACCCTTTTGTATACGAAAAATTTATTTATACCCATATTAGCATAATAAAATCCAGTTTCCATAAAATATTATCAAATTATTTTATTCTCCATTTAGTTTAGCTTTCATTTAATATCTTCACTTCTCACCTTGTATTAGAAATATTTTACATTGATCTGAATTTAGTGGATTATACCTGCAATCTTGGCAATTGGGAGAGTGAGGCAGGAAAATCACCCCAAGTATGAGGTCATTCTGAGCTACAGCATGAAATAAAGTCCAAAAAATTATAAGAGGAGCTGAGTTAACAGAATGTTACTTTGTATGCATGAATCTCTGGGTTCAATCCCTAACACCACGTAAACTGAGTACAGTGAATGCCAGGCATCGTGGCACTTGGGAGATGGAAGTAGAAAGATCGGAAATTCAGGATGTCCCCAGCTGCATAGCCAGTTTGAAGCCATCCTGGGATACCTGAGACCCTATACCAGAAACAAAGAAACAAACAAAACATGTCCACTTGCTAAAAGTGCTCCTCATTGGTGAAACATTGGAAGAGGCCCAAGCCAGGGCTCTCCCTTCTTCGTACTTCTGCAGAGAAGGAAAACTGAAGCTGAGGATTTTGTCATTTTGCTGTTTAAAATCCAGACACCAAGAAGACCTTCAATTTTTGCCTTTGATCTTGAATGGAACTTAAATGCAGAGAGTAAATAGAGGTGGGGTTAGCTTTTTTCTTTTAATCTAGATTGACTGACATGTCTAACTGATCCTACAGGCAGATGAGGTCAGATCTCTGCAAGAACTGTACACGGGCAAAATAACAGATACTGAGTTAGTTTTATGCCATTTTTAACTGTTGAAGTCTTTAAACTATCCTAGAATGCAATTACAAACTTCAGGTGTTTTTAAGAACTTTTGCTTAACCTTGCTTATCCTCTTCCCCCAAATCATCTTACAAAGTGCTGTTAAATAGTGACAACCTCCAGAACCTCTCATTGTGTTTTGGGCTCTCTGCCTCTTTCAGGATACTACAGTAATGCTTGGGAAAGACATGGGAGGGGGAAGCAAGGCTTATTTCATCATTTTAAAACATCAGAACTAAAATATATTATGTATATAAATACAAGCTCAGAGTTTCCAAAGTGAATATAATTTGCACAGCTTGGTGTTTGATATCTAGATACGCTTGTAACATCTCAAAGCCCTCTGAGCTGATTTTTTAGACAGATTTTACAGAACCCAGCTTAAGTTAACAGAAGTTGTAAATTATGTCTAAGTGGAATTTATAAACAAAAGTTAAAGTTGAGCATGCAAAGGAATATTGAAAAGTTTGCATAATGCTGTCAACATCTACAGTGCCAACGTTCATCCTTTCCTTTATTATTAGCTCAACTTTTTTTCTGTATACATGAATATATGTCTAAGTAAGTATGTGTGTACAGATTTATGTTTTCAAATGAAACAAAGCTGTGGGGTTATTGCTGCAGGGATCGACTGGCCTGGACCACGTGCTTCCTCCAGCCTATTAATGTACAGTACTGACATTTTCCTCTCGGACCTTGGTGAGCGTGATCGGAGCTGAGCTTGTATTTCTGGGAAAGTGCCTGGAGAATACCAACTTAATTTAGAAACTGGTCAGCCTGAGTGTCTGGTGGGGTTTGACAGCATTGCGCCAGGTGATCGGATTTGTTCTCGGAGATACTGCAAAGGAAAGCTGGAAATGTCGCCAGGGAGTTTACATTAAGTGGACTTTTTCTACAAAGGCTTCGATTTTAAACATCATTTAAATGTAGAACATGTGTCAAATTTCAGGATTTTGTTACATTACAGAATTTAGATGTTGGCTCTCTGCTTTCCAACTGTTCTAATACCTGGTGTGGACTTTTTCTTCCTTTGCAGTCTCTGCTATTCTACCCCATACTGTTAAGCTAATGGCCCCACTGGAAATTTATGTCACAGAGATAAACAAGTATTTTTTTTCCCTGCTAACTAAAATCTGCAGTCATGTCTAAACATTTTTGATGTGTTCTTTCTCTTCTGTGGGTTTTTTTTCCCACTCTCATCAAAATCAGATCTTAGAATCTCAGTGCACATAAACATGTGCAATCCTTTTTAAATCAATTTTAAAATTCACTTTGCGAGTGTGGGTGCTCATGTGTTACAACACGTGAGTGGATGTCAGAGGACAGTGTGTGGGAATCAGTTCCCTCCTTCCACTATGTATGTCCCTGAGATGGAACGCAGGTCATCAGGCTTGGTGGCAAACACCTTTATCCACTGCCAAACCTCATGTGCCCAGTCTTGTAGTAGCCATATTAGTCATATGACAGCTCTATGCACTCCTGCGGAGTCGTGAAATAAGTTGACATTGCTAACTAACCACTCCATGTAAAAAGAAGACATTCATCTCACATTTTATTGAACATATACAAAGTCAGCCGGGGATTGAACCCATGGACATGTATATGTTAGGAAATCTCTCTACCACTGAGCTACGTCATTAGCCACAACAGATGTTAAATAGTGATATATATATATATATATATATATATATATATATATATATATATATGAAATTTGTGGGGGATTAATATTGTGTGCTAGAAGAAAACTTATGTTCATCAGAAACTTACGAAATGTTATTTCTGAAGCTAGTCAACATCTTTCCCTCTTAAGACGTTGCATAAAGAGAAAGAAACGTTTAATTCAAAAGCTGAGCCATTTCTGCTGAGGTGGCCTATCAGCCTTTGCTTCTGATCAGCTTGCTTTCCTGCCTGCCTTTTTTTTTTTTTTATTGAATCCATACTTTGTATTTTAGTAGTCCATTAAGTTCTTCCTGCTTTCAGCATTTCTTTGAAAATATGTTGTGAATACTGACAGAGAAAAATGGCATCAAGGGTCTTGTAAATATCCTCTGTTTTCTAAATAAGGGCAGAAACGGGCCGGGGTTTTGTTGTGTTTACTTTGTTTTGTTTTGCTTTGGAAGGAAGGCTGGAACATTAACGCATGACAGCAGTGAGATTGCACAGATAATTTTTTTTTCTTTTATCTAGTCAACATTCTAATGATCTACTTCAAAGGCAGAGTCAGAAGAAGCCTCCTCGTCCTGCCAGAACTAGGGGGAAAGTCTTTTTTTACCACTCATATGGGAGATATGAGGAGCCTTTGAATGGATCAGTGCTTTTTATGAGAAGTAATGAGGTGAGAAGTATTCTAGTGTGTGGCACAGGCCTTCATTAAAAAGCGTGAAACAGAATGGCTTACGGTTAAAAGGGGTAATTTGTTCTAACATACTTGCTAAATTGTGCTGTAACCATGCCAGTTAACAGCACTATATTTTCCATAGGGTTCCTGAATGCATTTGTGTGCAATTATGCTATCCATACGAAGTTCAGGGAATTTTTTTTTCTGATAACTTACGTTAACTAGTTGACAGTGTTCACTCCTTCAATGGAAAGTACACTGAGCCCCACAGTTAAAACGGGGTGAGACAATCCAGAGATGTTCTCATCACTGCACCAAAGCCAAAGGGTTCTTGTAAACTCTCAAATTCACAGAACCCAACCTTAAATGAGTAACATTTGTCTATGAGGTAGCATCAGAAGCCATAGTTAGCCAGTTTAGAAACTACGGTGCTTGAAGTTTTCAAATATGTATTGCAATTAGTGGAACCCAGAAGAAAAAACTATCTTACTTGATAATTTAAAGTCTTCCATTTAGAAAAGAGAAAAACTGGAAAATATGAACAAGAAATTATCTACATTTGTGAGGAAATTTTACCCATATGAGAACTTGATGATCTACAGCATTCCAAGTAGATTGCTTTCAGGCTGGGCTGAGGAACATTGGACCAAGATTTTGCTCATGGAAAGACAGACTTACAAATGCATAACGTAAAACACAACTTTTCCCGTACTTGCTGAGCTATCAGTGAGGAAATTGTTGTAGGAAAGTTACATTTTGGACAGGATCTAGAATTTGGGTAAGATTTCATAGAAAATGATCTTATATTAAGAGTGACAATCTTTTAAGACAAGCTTATATTGCACTTGAAGGACAATAATGCAGGTATTCATTTTTACAACAAAATGTGCCCCAGTTTCATAGCAGAATGTGCAACTTCATTGGAACAATCATTGGTTAATTAAATATAATTTAAATCACACCAAAGACTGAAGTCCAAGTTAGATCCAAGCGGAAAATAGTCCACACTGAGAAAACAGTAGTGCTTGTCTGTCCCATGGAGGGTCTGAGACTTAGCTGCTAAAAGGTTCATGCCGTATTGTCATTTTTCATCATCCACTTCATTATTTTTGTATATTAAGTATTTGATATTTAGGGAAAATATTTACAGTTAGACTTTAGCATACAGCTTTAGCTTCAAAACTAAATACTGTTAAACTTAATAGAAACCAGGCTAGGAGCCTATAATAAATATAATAGGCTCAGCCTCTCCTTTCTATTTCTTTTTATTGGGTTTTCAGGAAAGTCTATGAAAAAATTCTAATTGCGATTGCTTCTAGCAAGTCCTCAGATTCCTTTAGCCTTGGAGTGGGAAACAAGAACCTGGTAGTCCACTGTAGACTCCATGATTCAGTGTTCATTTGCTGTTTTAAAGCTAAATTATGTGAGCATAGTGAGGAACAAAAACCATAGTTAGAAAATCGGAGTCATCATACTGTAAGAGGTCAGGTCAGGTAAGAGTGTTAGTTTAAATACAAAAGAACATAACTTTTTATGTTACATCCACAGGCCTAGACATTGCCCAGGGAAGAATGAATATTGTTTTCATTGGTGCTTGGCTTGTTATTATCAGTGAGATTAGAAGTTCTTTCCTCAATTCAATACAAGGTGGACACCAGAATAGGAAGCCTGGAAACAGACATAAGAAATAAAACATGCATTAAGGGACACTGGCTTTTTCAAAATAGTTTTCTATTGCTTTGTGTATCATGAAGGTCTCTGTGACAAATGTTCTGAAGCGATTCTAGGGTCAGGTGAGCGCAGTGTAAGAGTCAAGTATTGTAGTTCCAGTTTGCTTCCTTCTCTCGGGAGTTTGTGACTTCCCACCACTGGAAATTCCTATGGTTTCTTGGTGTCAGACACAAGAAACTTATTTATAGTTACTCTCAAGATTTCTTAGAAATTAATTACTTCAGAAGTCAAGAATAATGTAAGAATAATGAAACAAAAGGTAAAATATATTGGGCAAAAATACTTACCCAAATATTTAGAGATGTTGGCCACATAGTTAAACATGAATCTGAGCACAGAAAAGTAGCTAAAATATTCTAAAGGAAGTATAAGCCTGCATTGGAAACAGGTTTTAAGAGAGAATGAATTTTCATCATATTTTTTAAGCTATTTCACAAATGTGCTATATGATCCAAACCCTTTGCCAGATGTGAAAGTCTAAGAAGGCTAAAGCGATTCTGGTCTTCAGGGGGACCTCCATGGGCGGAAGAAAGGATAGAACAGTCTGCTTCCCCCTATTTGTGGACATCCCTAATAAGTATGGGTTGCTGCGGTGGGGTGCTGACACTATCTAGACAAAACATCTAATTTTATTTTACCTCACCAAAGTGTCTTTAAATGGGGAAGTTTTAAAAAGGGTAGATAAAACACACTGACAGCAAAACCACACTAAACCAAACTTTTAAAGTAACTGAAAGCTGATTTCTCGATCTTTGTTTGCTGCCACACAGCTATACGAATCTGCCTCATGTGGGCCATTGTTACATGATCCGTAGCTAGGAATTGTCTTCATGGCTCAACATACTAGGCACAACACCCGTGAATCAGTCAGCTTTGTTTCCCAGTGACAAAGCACTTGAGAAAATAACTTAGAGGGGGAAAGATTTATTCTGGTTCATGGTGTCATCCCATGGTTTGGGGTCTATAGCACAACAGAATTCCATGGCATGTGCTGAAGAGTGAACAAGATGATTACCTCATGGTCCCCAGGAAAGGGTTCTGGAGGGTAAGGGGGCAAGGAGAAGATATCCCCTTAAGAACCCGCTTTCTCTAACTGTGCTCCCATCACTTGACTGGTCATAATCATTGGACTGTGATTCCATCAACGGATTAATCTAGTGACGAGGTAACACCTTCCTGGTTCTAGAACCTGTCCCAACTTCCCAGACAATGCTGATTTGAGGATCAAGCAAACAATATGCAATCTTCTGTAGAACATTTCCAAACTGCAACGCCTGGCCAGTTTAGTTCTGCTGTGTTAGGGCTTGTGGAATTGGGATTTTTAGCTGGTGTCAATGGCAAGTTCTTCCTTAATGCAACAACCTAAACCCCAATTTAAAGTATTTTCACATGAGTTTAATAAACTCCTGCCCCTAAGGAGACCTTTTTCTTGGCTGGTATCTGTATCACACATTTGAAATGGTTATATATAGTTTATTATTTATTGTTAGCATTATTCAGTGACTCATAGACTTGTCAAGTACATCAAATTATTTCATGGTAAACTTCTTGAAAACACATAATGGGTGTTATATAATTTTGCTTCTACCAAGAGCAATATAAAAATAAAAATTAATATAAAACTTGAAATGGGTAAAATACCAGCATTAAGCTTTGGTTCTTCATTTTATGTTTTTGTTTGTTTGTTTGTTTGTTTGTTTGTTTTTAACCTTTTAAGGTAATTCTCTTATCTTTATACCTAATTTCTGCTAGAATTAGCATGGGAAGTGCTGTCCACATCAGATGGACAGAAATGCAGTAGACAAGAGGCAGATGAGCAGCCTTCAGACATGCATAGCCAGCAGTGCTTCCTGAAATCTAACTCTACAATACCCGAGCTTCTAAGACTGTTTAGAAAAAGAAGAAAAACTCAAAGTCAAAGTGATTCTGAAATTTCAGGTAGCTGTGTGGAAACGGGAGATTGATTTAGGTAATATAAGAAAACAAAGACATGCTTGCATTTGCAAAGGCCATTTTCCATAAATTCTTCAAGTGCCAAATATGCTAATTTAGTGTATGAAAGTGGTGGTTTAGTTTATTGTGCTGTTAACTTCTGTAGTCTAAAAAAAAGTGTTAAGTAAAATTCAAATTAATAAAAATAAAAAAGTAAAGTAAGTTAAATTAAATGTTATAGTATAAAGAAATAACTGTAGTGAATACCTAAAAGACAGAACTGTACAACCAATTGTATTTCTTGTTTATTGAAAAAATATCAAACTTGTATTCTCTTAGGCTGATATTGGATTTCTCACTAAACTGAAAAGCCAGCTATTCTTTTAATCAAAATAACACCTTTCCAAATTATCTTCCAAGTCATAAAAACCTCTCTTCTACAATTATCTGGCTTTGAGGCTATGATTAAAACTTCCTCTGAATTATTAATCATATGTAGGAAGTGAAAATATGTAGAATTAGAATCTCCCTAGTAAGACTGAACCCTTTAATTTTCTTATTTATATTGCCATGACTGAAGGAATTAAGGAAACTTCTAAACACTGCCCTGTTAACTTTCTCTTTGTTAGCTTTCTGTGTAGGAAGGATTGAGGTTTCATTTCAATTTACAGAGAAGTGCCATATTTACAGACATTTAGTTAGACATTCCAAAGTTATAAATAAAATTCCAACTTAACTCAAAAACTTACACTATTCCCCTCAGTAACTAGAGCCATAGATATGGTAGGCTGACTGCCAAGAATTAAGAAATGCTTTCTCATATCCAAGTTAGTGAAATGAGAAACTCTAAATGATCTTTAGGATGTCAAGAAATCACCGTCAATTCTTGGTCAAACTTCTATTATTCTAGTTTGTAATTAATATCTAATTAAAATAAATTGATATGAAATAGCTTAAAATTTGTGTCTGGATGTTTGTTAGCAGATAGACATTTGCAAAAGAATCACTGTACTCTGTGCTCCCACAGCCTAAATTTGGAGTAAGTCCGCTAATTCTAAGAGTCTTTCTCAATAGTAGCATGCAAAACTCCAAGCATTTCTCATTATATTATAATTTTCAAAAAAACTGCTGGTTTATCCAATTCTAATCTGAAAAATCTTTCTCTAATTAGTGTTTTGGCAAAATTGAACACAGACAGATTTTAATCCTTCATTTATTGATTTTATTTTAATGCTATTACTCAGCATATGTTGGCTACATTAAACCATTACAGTAAAAATTAAAATGAAAGTCATATGATTTATTCTCCTTTAAAAGCGTTCAATTGGTCTAATAGAAGTTGAGTGCCAAATACCAGATGTCAGATTTAAAAGAAATTCTGAACAAAAAGAAAAATAAAACCAACCCTCTCATTATTAAGATATTTGACATTAAATGCCATCCAAGAAAAAAAGCATATTTATAGAAAAATGCAATAATATGGGTACAGTTTAATTCAGAGAATAAAAATATGTTATATTGGTCATGGTTATTTTAAAACTCTCATCTTTTTAGATAAATTTTTGCTGCACAACTGTTAAGAAAAGTTTATACTTTACAAAGAAAATGATGATAGTTTAAATTGTAGGTCCAACTGGGAATACACAATATAATCAAGACAGATATTCATACTCAAGATCTTTCAAATATTTTTCCTCAAACTTTACCTCTATTTACCAGTATAATTTCTAAGCATTTTCTGTTGAGATAACTGATGTGCTCAGGTCAATAGAATGGCACTTTCAAAAGGAAGATCCAGACAAAGGTTTTTACACCTCACCCAATTTTCCCACATCTTGCTCAGTAACTCAGTGATGTCCACCAATTCTCAAACATAATTATTCCTCAACTACAGATCTTTGCCTACATCTTTTTTGTTGCAAGAACTGCTGTTTTCTTTCTGACAGTTAAGATCTATGCCTCAAAATTATCTTACATAATGTTCCTGCTTTAAAATCTTTTCTGACGACTCCACCCTCCTACTGAAATCACTCTGCTCTAGTAGTCACAGGCTAACTGTTCTCGAATGTGTTGGACTTTCTTCTTGGACACAGCAAGATTACATCTGTCGGCCTCCTTTTCAGTGAAGTATGATGGTAGGCTGACCAATGGTCTAGCAGAGGGACTCGGTACCTTCTGTGTAAACTGCTCTTTCCTCCTTCTGTTGGACTTTATTGGCAGTATAGCAAAAGAAACATGCTGAGGAGGGCACATGGGATTTCTGAAGACTGCACATCAAAACCTGCTCTCTACGCTTTACTTATCCCCAACTCTATGCCCTGCTGCCAACTGATCTTTATGTAGCAAGAAATAATCTCTTGTTCTGGTCCTGGTGAAGCAAGGCTAGAATCCCTGCCACTTGAGAGAGTGAGGCAGGATGATCAGAAATTCAAAGCTAGCCTTGTTACCTTAGGGAGATATTGTCTCAAAATGAAGAGCAGAAGGAATGTAGTTTAGTTGAGAGCCCTTGCAAAGAGGACTGGGACTATAGCTCAGTGGTAGGCCCTTTGCTTGGCATGAAAGGGGCCCTGGATTGAAAAAGCCCACTGTATTTATTCATCAAGATGTCTAGATTTCTTTATATTGACTTTCCAAAATATTTTATGTATTTGTTGTCATTTTATTTTCAGTACATATTAAAGATAGCTTTGGGAGCTGGGGAGATAGTCCAGTCTGGAAAGTGCATGCACAAACATGAGAGCAATCCCTAACACCCACATGGGAAGTTGGGCTTGGTGGGGCACACTAGTAATCCTAGCACTAAGGAGGTAGAGAGAAGTTGGCTCACTTTCTGACAGCCTGACATAGTCAGCACCCTGAGGTCCAAGAGAGGCATGCTGTCTCATAAAATAAAGTGAATATCTCCCAAAGAATGACAAGCAAGATAGATCTATGTTCTTCACAGGCATATACACACATGTATCCCTTCTACCCACACACTACAACATATGTAAGAACCTGCATTGCACACATGAATACATAAACACATGAATACACATGGTGGTGGGGGGTTGTATTCTTATTCTTCTCATCTTTCTCTCCATGGTCAGAAACACCTTTCTTTTCCACCTTCATTGCCCACAGTACTAAGCAATCTCTAGTACATGGCAGATGCTTGAGCTGTAGGCACGGTGAGGCCAACCTACAATCCCAGTACCCAGAGAGTTGAGGCAGGAGGATAATAAGTTTGAGGCCAGCCTCAGCTGTATAGTGAAAATTTGTCTGAAAAATACTAGACGCTTTACCAAATGATCCAATAACTATCAGCCTGAGTTAGTTAGAATACCCCAAACAGCCTCTAGCATCACATGTTTTTTCTCCTCTTTGCTTACTTTTTTGAAGTTTTCCATTGCATCCCAATCTCATTGTAGTGCAGTGAACAACTCTAGAGTTGCCTACCATTGATTCCTGTTTTGAGAAGCTCCATCCTTAAGGGGTTGTCCTCCAACAACTATATCCTGACTCATAGCCTGTGGCTAACTTGGCAAGAATTGATTCTCTCACTCAAGCTATGTCAATTGGATTATGTCTCCAAAAAGAGCCCATTAATCTAAGATTATAGCTGGAATTTTACATATATACTTAGGAGCAGCTGTCAGCTATGCAGGAATAAACTGACTAGACACATCCAAAGAGCTATGGATCAAGCATGAAAAATAAAATAAGTGAACTTAAATATGCCTGAAATGCTGAAGTATTTCCATGGCAAGATTGTGGTTCTTTCCTGAAGCCGAGCTGAATTCTGCCATTGTTCCCCTGCAGCATGATGTTGCCTGTTTTGTACAAGCCTTAACAAGATGGCTATTGTTGCTCAAAACTGTTACAAAATTAATTGATGCAATAAGACATCATGACGGTTCTCCCCACCCCTAAAGGTATAACAAGTAAAGAGAGATACACAACGTTTATCATTATATGTAAGATCAGTAGCTGACAGTCCAATAGTTTTGCAGAGGGAGAGAGGACTTTGAAATGTTATCAAATGCTGACTTTTCTTCGGTTTGCCAGAAAAGATTTAGTGATGATTTCTTTTGAATTATACGTTTAATAAGAGTGTTTCTTTCTCAGGAGTACATCATTGGTCCTACTCTGCTATTCCTTCTATTATCTTGCCACTTGAGAAGGTTACAACATTTTTAATCAAAATATCAGAAAATTAAGACATATCTGCCAGTGTTGGAAAGAGAAAGGTATGGGAACTTTGAAAGTGGAATAATAGCACTGACGGAAAGATAAAGCAGAAAGATATAAAAACTTAGTGAGATAAAAGATACAGAACTTAGGAAATAATTGTACACAAGTATGATAGTCAAGGATGACTGACTTTGAGCATGACTCACTAGGAAAATGGTGCAATACCAGAATGTTGCTTCAAGGAAAACATTAGAGTGACTTGCTCCTGTAATTCAGAAGGCTTGGCTGTTGGTATGTATAGATATAATCTGAAAAGCTTTGGGAAGATAAAAATGTTCCTGCTTCATCCCCAAAGGCTCTGACTCCATTGGTCAAGAGTAGATTTTGTTCATTAACAGTGTAGAAAGAAGTTCATCCCCACAGGGACTGCTTTATCTTCGTGGTGTTGGGAAGAAGCTTCATTTGAGCACCTGGTCTGCCCAGAAACCACTGGTGTGCTTGTTGTGTAAAATAGTTTTCCTTTTCAAATAGTCTGCAGAAAAATTGAGAACTGTGATGTTTCATAACATTAAGTAGAAAACAAAGACAGACCTTGGGAGTTGGAATGGAAACGAGGCAAAAATATACTAAGTACCCAGGATCAATCCTCTAAGAACCCTGCTGCCAAGGTTTATCTTCCTTACTCAGACAACTGAGGCTTCCAATGTGGGAAGCGGTGGGACTGACTATGCGGTCATTCAGTTCAGTTTCTTTTATTTCAGTCCACTGTTCTCCATCTTCAGAACCGCTCTCTCAGAACAGCATGTTCAGTTACTTCCTATTCTTTTCACCTATGTGAGGACTCCGACCTCAGCTTTTCTCTTTACTGTCTTTGGAGATAGAATAAAAGTGATGGATGCCATGATCCAGAGAAGGAGCCAAACATCATTAACAATTCCTCATTAACCAGCTAACTCCACAGATAATGAAAGGAGAAATAAGTTGCTACTTAAGATCTAACTGCAATTCTGTCCTTTTACTTTTTTTCAAAGAAAGAGAACAAGAGAGACTTTGTGCACCATCCACTAACACGAATGTAAAAGTGAACAACTAAAGCCTACCTCAGTTTCTTCTCACACATACAGCCGAGAAAAACAGATACATGTCACTGAAGTGGTGACCACCAAATGGAAAGAAGTGGAAAACACCAGTTTGACTTCACTGGTGCTTTGCAAACAGATATTCCAAATCAAATACATAGATTAAAAATAAAAAGTTTACAAAAGCATGTGTGTGTGTGTGTGTGTGTGTGTGTGTGTGTGTGTGTGTGTGTGT